>JBBDGP010000497.1:6515000-6753159 GCA_037952835.1 Lithobates septentrionalis | reverse complement strand
CCCTTGTAAAAATACAATTTTTCACTACGTTAACTCCTAAATGAGGCATCTCTCAGCAATAATCACACTTAACGTTGCATGGAAAAGATCTACAAAATAATATTTTTCTGCTTGTGGTTTCACAGTCTGTGCCCATTAAAAAAGGACACTACATAACTGCAAGCTGATTTGAGCACACAGCTTCTAATAAAGTTCTTGGCTAAATATCTAAGTTCCAATTGTGTACCTGAAAAAAAAAAAGAAGACATTTTATAGTGAATGTAAGAAGGTGTATATGTGTAGGGGGTGATTTTGCTGCACACATCTCCCTTTCTGTCCTGTAACCTTGTAGAAGAAAAAATGTTATCCAAAATTGGTCATTTGTTTCTTTTAAAATATCCTTAACACCTTCCCGTCTGGCCTATAGCAGATTGACACCTGGGCGGGGGCTTTACCATTCTGACTAGACGTCACATGACGCCCTTGTAAACAAGCCGCTAGTGCGCGCTCCCAGGGGCTCACAGTGCGGCAATCGGTGGTGTGGTGTGTCCCTCAGACACACCTCATCTCCGATCACGGTAAAGAGCCTATGACGTAGGTTCTTTATCATGTGATCAGCTGTATCACATAGCTGCCAACAGTCCCGATTTTCGCAGGACATTCACGGTATTCAGACTCTTGTCCCGGTCTGTTCATGTCCTGGGAAAAAATCACAAGATTTTGGCCTTGTCCCAGCAACCCGTCACCGCACCGACTACAGCTCTCGGCTGTGAAAACATGGCCGTGGGGGATCTACAGCAGGTCTCTTCCGTACGTACAGTGGAGAGGGGAGGAGCCTCCGACCCGGACAGATCGGCTTCTCTGTTCAGTGAACAAGCAGAGCAATTCGCTTGTGCACCGCAGTCGATTAGCTGCCCGGGTCGGAGGCCCCTCCCCTCTCCACTGTACACACGGAAGAGACCTGCTAGCCGCATGGAGATCCCGTGGGCACAACAGAGCTGCCATCTGCCCCCCTCAATTCTCAGTGAGATGACAGCCAGATGTGCAGGGGGGATGCTGCAGGCACCAGGATGTTGCAGGTGAGTGGCGATGCCTGAGGTGATGATCCGCTGGACGTTCTGTGTGTTGGGGTAGGTGAACATCAAGTCTTGTACCATGTCTGCACCCTCTCACCCACCATGTCTGCACCCTCTTACCCACCATGTCTGCACCCTCTCACCCACCATGTCTGCACCCTCTCACCCTCTCCTGTACCATGTCTGCACCCCCTCATGTACCAGGTCTGCACCCTCTCACCTGCTCCTGTACCATGTCTGCACCCTCTCCTGTACCATGTCTGCACCCTCTCATCCTCAGCTGTACCATGTCTGCATTCTCTCACCTTTTCCTGTACTACCTCCGCACACTCTCTGACCGTCTCTTAAATCACCTCCGCACACTCTCTGACCGTCTCTTAAATCACCTCCGCACACTCTATGACCGTCTCTTGAATCATATCCGCACACTCTTTGACCCTCTCCCTTTCTCTCTATTTCTCTCTCCCTTTCTCTCCCTCTATTTCTCTTTCTTTTTCTCTTCCTTCTCCCTCCATCCCTCTTTCATCTCAGACAGTAACCACACCCCCATTAAGCCATGCCCATTTTTTTATGCACACCAATTTTTTCTCACTACTAAGCCAGAACCACAAATGAATGCCCCGCCCCTAACTCAAATAAGACCCTGCCTACATACAAAAAAATTGTCCCTATTAGTTTTTTCAGAATGTTGGCAACTATGCTATCAGTGCTGCATACCAGTGCCGCCTCATCAGTGAAGGAGAAAAATTACTCATTTACAAAATTTTAAAACAGAAACTAAGAAAAACTTTTTTTTTTTTCAACATTTTCGGTCTTTTTACATTTGTTTAGCAAAAACTGAAAAACCCAGTGGTGATTAAATGCCACCAAAAGAAAGCTCTGTCTTAAAAAAATGATAAAAATTTTATATGGGTACAGTGTTGCATGACCGCGCAATTGTCATTCAAAGTGTGACAGCGCTGAAAGCTAAAAATTGTCCTGAGCAGGAAGGGAGTGAAAGTGCCCGGTATTGAAGTGGTTGAGCTATATTAGAATAGTTTGCATATAGCCTTTAGTTTCTGGTTTTGATGTACCTAGGAAAGACAACACAACTCAAAAGACAAAGCAAAGCAAAAAACTGCGTTTGAGGGCATTGCAATGAAATGAATGGTACAGGCAGAAACTTCATACATTAGGGGTTGGTCACACTTGCTCAACATACTGATGCTTATCAAACGTGCCTATAGAATTAATACACAGCATTAGGTGAGGTTGATAAGCGTTTAATAAACATTAAAAAAGCTCCCCTATGCGCGTTTGCAGTGTGGTTGACGTGGGTTTTTTGACACGTTAAAAACGCACCACAAATGCCTATTATCAACTGTAATGTGCAACCACATTTGCGGCGCGTTACTATAGACTTGAATGGAAGGAGTGGAATTGCCTGAACTAGACATGAGGCTTCAATTTTAAAGCGAAGCGACGCTAACGATTCATGCTTTAATAATGTGAATAGCACTGTCTGCTGTCTATAGTATCGTTTGTATAGGCATTTTAGTGGGGGGGGGGGGCATTAAAAACACCCCTCAAACGCCTGCTTTCAAAGCCCTTGTGAACTAGGCCTAAGTGTCATTTAAATAAAGTTTAAAAGGAAAAAAGCAAGCACTGTTACAATGCATGTCAGCGCATGGCGTACACCAGCGTGCAAGTGTTATGTGCATTATACTGATGAGAACAAGGCCTTAATACTGTGGTTATTACGAAGACAAATTATGGTGTCACCCTACCCTTATGCGTGGTTAATGACAGATTTGCTTTAATCCATCTCGCCTAATTGCTTACTCTCTCTTTGAACCAATAAGTGTTTGCACAGCGCTGACCAAACACACAGAGCAATTTTCTAGCAATTAGCTATCAGCTTTCATTCTAAATAATGGTTGAGCAGATCCAGACTTCTACCACTGACCAATAAACAGTGATCACTGTTTAAGTACAAACTGCCCATGGTGAGTCAGTTGCCTTGATCCATTTTGTGATCTAAAAGTAGTTTCCTGTTTTTTTTTCCCTGGAACTATTCACTGAATTTTTTTTTTGCATTAGACATATGCTGGCGCATAAGAAGTAAACAGAGTCCATGGAGAGGCACTTTAAAAGCATTTAAAAGATATATTTGCAGTGTGTTTGAAGTGCATTTCATGTGTATTTCTCCTACCCGCTAACCCTTGAAAGTCTATATCAAAAAGGCCAAAAGCACAACTTGAGAACAACATCAACAAGAGGAGAGTCAGAGAATAGCAAATGCAATGCCAGAACATGAAAGAATCTGCCAATTGAATAATCAGGGGGCTTAAAAAAATCTGTCATGAAAGGGTCCGTCCACCCAAAATTCATGTTTCAGAGTTTGGTGGATTTCTGACGAGCTAAACTTCCTAACAGTTTCTTCTATCTCTTGTTCCTGGATCTGCACTCCTGTTGGCCATCATGAAAGGTTCCCACCATGGATTTTTTAAAATGTATCTTAATTTATGCATTGGAGAAGCTGGATATTCAGGGAGGGGCAAAACTATGCTGGATTGCTATTGCAATATTTTCCAGGAAATATAAGCAGCTAAAAAATTCCACTTGACCAGGCCCGGACTGGGACAAAAAATAGGCCCGGGCATTCTAAGCTAAGCAGCCCATTGGCTCCCACCAATCAAAACCAGTGAAGAGTGAGCAGGGAATTAGGCCGAGTCCCGCTGTCTGTGTTAGTAGATGCAGCAGTGGGGCTCAGGAACGAGCCTGTGCGGGTGATCCGATGGGAAATGGATTCCTATTGGGGGCACCAGCAAGAGAGGAGGAGCCAGGAGCACCAGCAGGGGATCTGAGAAGAGGAGGATTGGGGCTGCTCTGTGCAGAACCATTATACAGATCAGGCAAGTATAACATGTGTGTTATTTAACCAACCCCCCTCCCCGGGCTCCCTCCTGTCACAGTGCCCTGCCAATCGTAAGCAATTGAGACATTTCATGGTCTGCAGCTGCACATATACAAGAGGAGTGTGTATGTGCGGCTATCCTAGCTGAAAAGCTCAGGATTGTTCAGAATAGGATCCAAACATACCTGAGCTCACCCCTGCTAATGGGAATGCTGCAGCTGGCTTTAAGGCCTCTGCTCGGATTCACACTACTGGGGTGTGAGACACCCCATGTAATCCGCACAGGAATCGCAGCACATTGCTGTGTGAATTACATGCGGTGTCTCTGGGGTGCGATTTGAGCCATACATTTGTATGGCTCAAATTGCATGGCATTCACACCAAACTGGCTCAGGACCCTTTTTTGTCCACACCAGAATAAGATTGCATGGGTATTCACACCCATGAAAACCGATTCTGTGGATAGCCTTGCATTTGCAAACTGATTGCGAGGTGTCGTTAACTTAAAGGGTAACTCCACTTTCGTGGGGGAAAAAAATAGCAAATAAAGAAAAAATAATATAGCGCATATAATTGCGACACTAATCATATTGTAATTGAATATTATTAAAAATTGCCTTACTTTTCCAATCTGCAGCTCTGTAATTTCCTGAGAATATATTGCAATATGGCTACCTGGGGTTGTTCTATACACAGAGTGTGTACTGACCACTCCCCAGAAATATAATTTCCTGCTTGTATGATTGGCTCACCAATTTTCCCAAAAATCTGCACTAAGGCACAAGTCAGATTTCAGGCATCCCCTGCAACAAAAAAAATATTTTTGGAGAGATACTTTCAATAGGAACCCATCTAAAAGGGATGCAGGCCCAGCAGATTTCCTCATTAGTGCCCTGCTGCCGCCACACCTGTCAGATAATTATGAAACCACTCCCATTAGACCCACTCAGAACAGAGGCAGAGACAAATACACATGGATTTCTTCAGAATAACAAAAGGTAGGAATCTGCAACAAAGTTTGTTATACTCCTTGCAATGTACATAGATCACCCAGAGGGGAATGTTTTTTTCTTAACAAAAGTGGAGTTACACCATTTCAATACCGGACCCCAAAGGTCAAGAGGCGTGGCTGACCTACCCCCACCAAAGTGTTCCGCCTACCCCAACTAAGTCCGGGAATGAACAAGTCGGGGAAAGCGCTTTTCACCCCCTTCCTGGCCAGGCCAATTTCAGCTTTTAGCGCTGTAACATTTTGAATGACAATTGCGCGGTCGTGCGACGCTGTACCCAAATTAAGTTTTTATCATTTTTTTCCCCACAAATAGAGCTTTCTTTTGGTGGTATTTGATCACCTCTTCGGTTTGTATTTTTTGCGCTATAAACAAAAAAAAGCGACAATTTTGAAAAAAAAAAAACACAATTTTTTTTACTTTTTGCTATAATAAATATCCCAATTTAAGAAAAAAAAAATCCTCAGTTTAGGCCAAGATGTATTCTTCTACATATTGTTGATAAAAAAAAAAAATTAATAAATAAAAAAATTGCAATAAGTGTATTTTGATTGGTTTGCGCAATAGCGCCTACAAAATAGGTTATTGATTTATAGCATTTTTATTATTATTTTTTTACTAGTAATGGCGGTGATCTGCATTTTTTATCGTGACTGACATTGCGGCTGACAGATCGGACACTTTTAACACTATTTTGGGACCATTGACATATATACAACGATCAGTGATATAAATATGTATACAGCGCTCCCAAACCGCCCCAAAGATGCTGCTTTCAGGACTTTTCAGGACGTCCTGCAAGCGCACCGCCCCAGTGTGGAAAGTCACACTGAAATGAATGGGAGGCAGTTTTCAGGCATTATTTAGAGGCAATTTCTAGCACTAAAACGCCTGAAAACGCTATTTTATTTTATTTATTACAGGTACTTATATAGATAGCGCCAAATTACACAGCGCTTTACATATATATTGTATATACATTGGCCTCTACCCTCAAGAAGCTTACAATCTAAGGTCCCTGTGACGAAACCTTGTCCTCAACAGGTCTATGTCCGCCGTAAATGCTTACTCTGTCCAGAACCAGCACTATCCAAGACCCTTTGGCCCACCCAGTCACCAGCCGTAACACAGTGTAGGGTGAACAACAACATCAAACTCCTTTATTCAAGCGCATGTTACAACAGATATACAACTCAGACACACTCCCCCCACCCTTGGATTCAGGGCGGGGTAAACTGTCCAATCACAATAGACACAGGTCAGGTGTATTCAAATTTCTCATCAGTAAACAGTCTTATCAGCAGGGAGAGCTGTTGGAGGAATCCCCCCCCCCCCCCTCCACATAGACATCCATCACATAATATCCGTTTCTTCCAAGGCAGACACAAACAATGGAATACAACCACACCCCAAACAATCCCAGCAAAGAGTCCACAACAGCATGAGACAACGCACAATATATACATATATACAACATTGAATCTGATTAGCACAGATCATACTGGGGTTCTCAGGCACCCTGTGCCCCTAATGGTCACAGGGTGATTTACACATAAGGGGGTCCGGGGAAGCTGGACACGGAGTTTCCAGTGCTCTCTGAGGTAAGATGAGTTGCACAAAACCCCCACCCAAAGTGACTCCTGTCACACATCTCCCCTTTTGGTAGGAGACTAACAAAGGAGGAGACCCCAGACGGGTTGAATCCGACGTTAGTCAGTAGTTCCAGTCCCCCAATGCCGGTATCCACACAGGATCCCAAATAAATTGTCCCAAACATAGCATTACTTATCCAGCCAACCTCTGCCTCTCTCAGAGAACAGGCCCGCCGCTGGGGAGAGGCATTCTCCCTGGAGTCCTTTCAGCCCCTGGAGAGAAGACAGGGTGACTGGGCTCACTCCATCACATCACATCCCCTGTTGGGGATCTGGGCTGATTGCCCAGCATCCCTGAGGTATACACGTGGAGACTGAAGTCCCATCCACTTTTGGTAGTTGAAAATCCCCCCGTGCTCACAAAGCATGGCTGACATCCTTCTGTCTCAGTGCTGCACCATTTTCTGGGGTTGTGTCAGTCGAAGTCCCCTCCACTTTCACATGAACTCCCTCTTCTGTTAGTTGAGGGCAGAGGCCAGCAGCACTCCGCCGTGTTGCCAGCCCTTTTGCTGGGTTGCTGTGAGTGGAGACCACAGTCCCATCCACCGA
The DNA here is from genome assembly GCA_037952835.1 of Lithobates septentrionalis. Classification (NCBI taxonomy): domain Eukaryota; kingdom Metazoa; phylum Chordata; class Amphibia; order Anura; family Ranidae; genus Lithobates; species Lithobates septentrionalis. The sequence goes on along the minus strand of JBBDGP010000497.1, from coordinate 6,745,997 downwards.
TATCAGCTCAAGCTGCAGTTGTGTGCAGAGGCCAGTAGCATTTTGCCCTGTTAGCACTTCAACTGAGGACTCCACATCATCCACTCCGGCTAACTGTTGGGAAGTGACCGTAAACTTCTCACCATGGGCCCCCGCCTTGGACCCTCTGTCCGGTGGCCAGCGCTTTAGCTGGGGAAGTCTCTGGTAACTCCACAGATGCGGCTGTTGGTGCTGGGCAGAGCTCAGAAGTTTGGTCCTAATACCAGCTCTTCTGCTGAAGGCTCACCAGGATGTTCTTCTTCAGCAGAACAGTCTATCAAATCTCCAATTTCTATAACTGGTGTCTGGGGATAGCGATTCACCATCTCCTGTCCGTAGAATGAAGAAGAGGTTACTGGTGTTGGGCAGAGCTCAGTGATGTCTGGCCTTGATGCCAGCTCTCCTGCTGGGTTGGTGGCATCATTCTGGGGTGCCATCTGCTGCTGGGAAGGGGAGCCGGCTGCTCCATCTCCCTTAATCTCATCTGGCTGCTGGTACTGTCTCCCAGGTGCATGGATGTTTGCTAGGGAGGAAAGATCGCTTCCTCCACCTTGGCCAACTGTTGGGAAGGGAGGGCGAACACCTCCTCTCCCTTCTTGCCCTGGATCTTAATCTGCTGCTGGGAAGTGACCATCTCCTTCTCACCCTGGGCCTCCGGAACCACCGCAGGTGTGGGGAAGAGGTCTTGGACCCTCTGTCCAGTTGCCAGCGCTTCAGCTGCAGAAGTTTCTGGTAACTCTACAGATGCTGCTGGCAGAAAATCCCATGTCTCTGTCAATATTGTGGGAGAAAGGCCAACTGCCTCTTCTCTCAGGAATGCTGAAGCTGCTGCTCGGCAGAGGTTAGCAGAGCTCTGCCCTGTTGTCAGCACTTCAGCTTTGGAGACGGCAATCTCCGAAGTTTCCACTGGCGATTCTCTGGCATGCTGCTGAACGTGTTCTAGCAGTTTTCTGTATGCCCTTTCCAGATGCTGTTCCTTCCTTAGCAAATAGTCCAGATCAGGTTTAAGCTCTGAGACCCCTGCAAGACCAAGCATAGCCTCTCTATTCTCGCAGGTCTTCAAGGGTAGGTTCCCCTTCATCGCCAAATACAAAACAATCTGTAAGGCACTCCCACAGTAATCCAGGGCTGCCAAAGTCATATCCCGCCGGAGAGCATTCTGTTGTCTCCTCTAAATATTCCTGCCCTGCATGCCACTGCAGAGCCCGATACTGATTGTCCAGCTCTATCTTCTGCTGGACCAGCCTGTCCAACTCAGTCACCCATTGCTCTTGGGGCCACTCTCCCAGGAATTGCATCCGTAACTCACATTGTTCACTAGCCTGTTGCTCTGGGGTTGGAAATCACTTGCCTTGTTGTATACCAGCAACCTGGAGGGCTCTAATCCAGAGTCCTACCCGAATTTGCTGCCTGACCTCCAGGTATTCATCCGCAGACACAGACCTGGTGTATGCTGAAAGGACGATTCGCAGCAGCCCCGGAAACTCTGATGCCAGATCCATATCTCCGATAGGGTGACTGAAGTCTGCTATCCTGATCTTGGATCCAGGTGGAGGTTTGGACGTGTTCACGGCCAGGAAGCACGATCCTGCCGCTGCCAACCAGTTGTGATGAACCCTTGTCCTTAACAGGTCTATGTCTGCCGTAAATGCTTACTCTGTCCAGAACCAGCACTATCCAAGACCCTTCAGCCCACCCAGTCACCAGCCGTAACACAGTGTAGGGTGAACAACATCAAACTCCTTTATTCAAGCACATGTTACAACAGATATACAACTCAGAGACACTCCCCCCACCCTTGGATTCAGGGTGGGGCAAATTGTCCAATCACAATAGACACAGGTCAGGTGTATTCAAATTTCTCATCAGTAAACAGTCTTATCAGCAGGGAGAGTTGTTGGAGGAATCCCCCCCCCCCCTCCACATAGACATCCATCACATAACATCCGTTTCTTTCTCGTTTTCAGACACAAACAATGGAATACAAACACACACCCCAAACGATCCCAGCAAAGAGTCCACAACAGCATGAGACAACACACAATATATACATCATTGAGTCTGACTAGCACAGATCATAGTGGGGTTCTCAGGCACCCTGTGCCCCTAATGGACACAGGGTGATTTACACATAAGAGGATCCAGGGAAGCTGGACACAGAGTTTCTAGTGCTCTCTGAGGTAAGCTGAGTTGCACAAACCTCCCACCCAAAGTGACTCCTGCCACAGTCCCTAACTCATATTCATACATACACAATTGACTATGGCCAATTTAGAGAAAAGCTAGTTAACCTACAGCATATCCTTGGAATGTAGGAGGAAACCAGAATATATGGAGGAAACCCACACAGTCACAGGGAGAACATGCAAACTCTAGGAAGGTAGTGCCATGGTTGGGATTTGAACCGACGACCCTAGGGCTGCTAGGTGTAAGTGCTAATCACTTAACCACTGTGCTGACCATGATTGCTCATAGTGATCACATGACTGGCCGGGTACCAATCACTGTGTCCATCGGACACAGCGGTCACTGTATCAGACCGATGCGCGCCAGTGCGCATGAGCTGAGCAACGTACCAGTGTGTTGCCTAGCCTGGAGCTGCCACCCGCTTGCAGTAAATGTACTGCAAGCGGGTGGGCAGACAGCAAGTGGTTATACAATCAACTTCTGTCGAGAGGGGAAGCCCACACATTCATCAAAATCTGGCAGGTCCAGCAGGGATCGTAATAACTTTGGTTGGTGTATGGCCAGCTTTAGCCTAACAGACTCCACCTATAGCTCCTGTGTGGACTAATCTTTAAGTTATTTAGCTGTGTGTTAGAAGTGGCCATTATGCTCAATTTACAAAGCTTTCACGCAAGAATAAGGATCTTTATTTCCACCCACTATAATTTTACTGGACAAAATTAATTTAAAGCGGACCTTCAGTCATTTTTTCAACTTTCCATCTATTAAATCCTCTGCCCTTGTTGTTTTAACTTTGGATAATAAAACTTTTTTTTTTCTGGCAGTAAATACCTTATACAGCCCACTTCCTGTTTCTTGTCTGGTAAAAAGCCTAGGCTTATGACATCATGCACAGCTCTCTCACTCTCCTGAGAGTTTGCCAGGAAGGGAGGGGGGGGGGGGGTGAATCAGAGGAAAAGCTGCAAGGCTGCAGAGCTGGAAGTGTGCCTCTGTGTGTCTGTGTAAATCCAGGAAATGAACAGGCAGCAGCTTCAGCTGCCCACAGTTAAAATGGATACAGCCAGGCAAGTACAGAATCTCAATATATATATATATATATATATATAAAATAAAATAATATGCAAAGTGGTTGGAGGGAAGCTTCAGAATGGCAAAGATGTTTTTATTACAAATTATGTGAGCAGACTGCAGTTCCTCTTTAAGGATCCCTATCTCGGTGTGTTAGCTTTGTGAATTGATCCCACAGTGATGCTGAATAGCTGCTTCATTGACAAGGAATGAGCACGCATTTTGTGAGTCAGACGAATGTAAACCTCCATCAGAACAGTACTTAACTTGGCGACAAAGGGCCTTTAAAAAAAAAAAACCTATCTGCAGTAATCTAACCTCAAAACTACACACTTCAGTATACTGCATGTATGCTGGATTCAGGGCTAGGGAGGTGAATGTCACCGTGCATGGAGGTGCATGGAGAGGCTCTTGTAGAAGACCGAGGGGGTGCAGATAAGAATTTGGCTGCTACAGAGAGTATTAGACATTACTTGTGAGGTCAGAACATTGCAGACTGCCACTCAGACTTTGCCACTTGAGTGGATTGGACGGGGTAAATTAGAAGTGATATAGCATAAAAAAAATGTTCTTACAAGGTAAAAAAGTTTTTTTTTAAATAAAAGGAGTGCTCCTTTAAACAGGCAGTTGCCCTCTGATCTTAGGGTAACAATGGCTCAGACTGTATTACCCAGGTAAATCCCCATCTTTACTGAGCCACTCATATCTTGCCAGTTCAACCTCATCACACTGGTGCTGCAGCTGGGAAAACAGATGTTACTGGTGCCTTTCCTGTGACTTCGGACACCACTCAGTGTATCTGAATTTTAATTGCCATAAATAGAAATCAAATCGGACCATCACTTTACATTTGCACAGTGAGGGAGATAAAGAGAAATATTTTTTTGCCAATGGGTCAAGATGACTTAATTGTGCACATTAATGGTGCTCTCCTTCGTCCTCTTGTGTCACCATATGACAAGGTTAAAAGCTAATGCACTCCAGGGGTGGCAGCGCACGGCTTCAGTACCACCAATGGGAAACGGTTCTGGTTAACCCCTTGTGACTCTGGACATTTTGGATCAATTTTTGTACTGCGTGACAAGTGATGGGTACATACGCCTTAATTTAAATTGAATCTGTTAAGACAGAAAAAAGGGTGCTGCCATTGTCTATTTCTTTCTGAAAATGCTAGTCATCTGGCTTTCATGCTCACAGAATGGCTAAATGAAAACAAGAATGCAGCTAATGAAATCAAAGAATCTGACACACACCCTTGTATTAGGATAGTTACGCACTATGTGATAACAGATGATCAGAATGACGGACAGCACTGGCAAGAAGCTTGGTCTTGCAAGTTTAGCAGAAACTTCAGAAGGAGAATGGGGCTAGGAGCACTGGCAACACTTTCAAGTTTCAAACCAGGAATGGCCAGAATTGAATATGGAGATATATATATATAAAACAAACTAGAGAACTTGGTAAACTAAAACTTCCCATTCCAGCATCACACACCAAATATTTTACCCTTCTATAACTGTGCAACTGTCTTACTTTGCTAGCTGCCATTTTATACTGGAAGAGGCCTGAATATGACATTTGGAAGTATTCTTCCTTCTTCCACAAATTTACCAGAGAGGAAGTTTGCTGTGAGCTGAAAATTTTCTTCCCCCACTTCATCACCTTTGGTATAGCCAAAGTAAAGCATGTTCAGGTCGACCAGCCTGCACTACGTTTATGTTAACCATCTGTTTGGCAAAATAGCAGCAGCAATAACTGTTTAACAGTCCATATTTATTAAAGAAAAGACAATAACAGTTCCCAGGATACCGCCATTGCGATCTCTGTACACGGAGGCAAAAAATGTAGGATAGCAAAGTCATTTTGCTACTTTCTGAGCAGCTTGTGTATTCGCTTTCATGCTGTCCTCCCCCACATCTCATGAAACCAAAGTGCTGACCTGGATTTGCCAGTTTTGGCTGAGGCTTCTGTCAGCTCGCTTTCTCTGTTTAACTCACTGCTGTCCTCTGGCCGAGCCTAAATGCCACAGACAATACTAGCTGGAGGACTTAAAGGATAACTCCGTCTTTCCAGAAATTCTGAAGCTGTAGTGCACATTGTTACCATTACTTTTTAAACAGAAACTGAGGTGTCAAATTACAACTGCGTCAAATATAAATATTTGCTATAGATTTGCCAGTTTTGTTAAAGTGGAGCTCCAGCCCCCCCCCTCCCCCCACTAAAAAATTAAAAGTCAGCAGCTACAAATACTGTAGCTGCTGACCTTTAATATTAGGACACTTACCTGTCCAGGGATCCCGCGATGTCAGCACCCCAACTGAGTTCAATCAGCTCCCGAGTGCTGCCGATGATATTCCTCATGGGGGAAACAGGCAGTTAAACCTTGCGGCTTCACAGCCGGTTCCCTACGGCGCATGTACGAAGAGTGCTGCACTTTCTGAATGGCCCGGTGGTGGTGGAAGGAGGAGGGGGCCGAACTTCCAAGAAGTGGGGACGAGTACCTGTCAAAAACAGGTATCCGCCCCCCCCCCAAAAAAAAAGTGAGAAATGTGGCAGCGGAGGGGGGGGAGGAAGCAAACAAGCGGAGCTTCCCCTTTTTTTAACAGTCTTAAAGCCATCACTTCCCAACTACACCAGCTTCTTATACAGCTATACACAGCTGTAGGCATTATCAACAGACTTTCACACTAATTTCAATCATTTGTTCATACAAAACTGGGAAAAGGTTGGCACCATGGTAGAACTATAGTCAGAAAATGAAGTGCTGCTAGATCACTTCATGCTGGCCCCTTTTGCAGGTATAGTTATGTGAGACATTAAAACTAAGTGTTTATACTGTTTAAAATCCAGTAATACACTTTCTCACCCTGCTCTGCACATGCTCGGTTGATCTCTATTTTTAGGCACTGCTGAGTTTGTAGAGGCCAAACTGCTGACAGCCTTAAAGTGGAATTAAACCCTCCTATCCTTTACAGCCAAGGAAGCTGCTTCTGTTTGATCTGCAACTGCCATGGTGCTGCACATGTGATCTTTATGACACCAGCCATTTGATGGTTTAGCAATTTGGATGAGGACACAAGCAAATGTGAAAGTTACAAATCCCAGCATTCGAGGCATGTAACTGTTTTTTCAAACCGTTAAATCGATGGGTTTAGTTCCGCTTTATGATTTATTGCTGTTCAGGAGCTCTGGGCTTCAGTAAAATGGCAGCCTCCAGCAAGAAGAAACAGGAGCAATGCTGGAGGCAATTCACAGCACACTATACATTTTGTTAGCATAATTATTAATGTGGAATGTATGTTCCTTGCTAAAGAACATTCATTTTTATCAAACTGTTATGGGTAAAGTTCTGCTTTAAAAGCTAATGGCAAGTTCCAAAATATCCAATATAACTATTAGACTACATTACTGTTGGGTCCAGATGTCTCGAATAGTCGCTGAAACACAGACAAATTCAAACATCCTGTGTAGCTCTTCCCTTTCCGCTTACTTTTCATCTCACTCTTTTCTAATGGGGTCTGTGCTTTTTCTTTCCTCTAGCACTAGTGGGAGGAGATCTTACAGGGGAGATGCTGAGGATGCCATACTTTACAGAGCTCCCTTCCTAGCTCTTCAGGGTTTACCTGTTGACCACACTTGCATATTCAAGACCCGGCAAATCCCAACAAGTACACAAAATGAATACAGATATATTTGCCCGTATATACAGAATGGTCATTCAATTTCTTCAGTAGATCTAAACCCCCCCCAAAATGAAATATTACAGATTAGCCTTAGCTGTGGTGGCTCAATTTCACTTTTCAGACAAAGAATATTTTTCAGCAAGTACAGAAATACCTGTTGATTTTGCCATAAATGCCATGTTTTTGTAAGTTGGAGGCCTCATTTACGCCTGTGGTTGGGAGGGATGGCAAAAACATATGGCTGCCCCCATAGATACAATTGAGAAATGAGTGTAGACATGAAGGAACCGAAACTATTACTGACAAGATTACCAAGTCTAAATAAAGGGAAATAGACAAAAAAAGGAAAACTAGTACAGCTACCACATCTAAGGACTGGTAAGCTGCAATACATTACAATTTTGTTTTGGGGTTTGGAAATGCTTCAATTGCCAATGGTTAGGCAAGAAGAAACAAGTTGCACTGCCCACAGCAACCAAATATAATTTCTCTATTTAAAAAAAGAAAAAAAAGAAAAAGGCTGATCACTATGGGCAACACTACTTGGATATCAAGTCACACATTTACAGGGGGAAGGGGGTACCAACACAGAGAGATATAAAATAGTTTGACAGCAGCTTTATTGCATTGATAGTTATATAAAGGAGGGGTAGCTGTGGAATAAAGTAGAACAGAGGGGGTTGGGGGGGGGGGGGGGATTTGCCTATATTCCATAATCCACTGAAAGTAGACTTTCCAGTGACAGCAGTAGGAACCTCAAGTCAAGACATAACATGAGGGAACGCAACCGGCTAAATGAACGTTATGTTACTACACTACCTTGACACCTTCACCAAAAAGGAAGAAGAGGAGTTTCATTTTAATTAAAAAGTGGTTTCCGGAAAGAGGTTGGAGGTTTTAGTTATGGTTGGCCTCTGGTGGTTGACTCACCTGATAATTTCTCACATCTCGGAGAGGTCCTGACTAATGTGTATGATCTTAAGAGAAAGAGCACCACTTTTTGACCTTGTAATAAATTGGGCAGATATTTTACCATTGTAGTCAACGAAAGACAGAAAACCAGTAGAGGCTCCAGCCTGCCCTGCTCCCTCCGAAAACCGATTATATCACATTTGGGCTGAATGTCTTTTCTCACCCTTGTCACATATTCAGTCACACCCCTCATTCTATCGACTATTCACTTTTAGGAGCCCTAAAGTTGTTTCACCTATTGTCAAGAATAAACTGGCGTTCAGTAAACAGGAGACATCTGCATATTCATGGCCACCGCGCTGCGGCAACCAATCACTGTCAATTATAATCCTGCCAGATGGAGCAGATTTGCATACGTAAATGTCCTGTTGTTTAAACCTGCAGAAACATCTTAAGTCCCAGAAGCTCGGGAACACAGACTTGTGATATACACAACGTACGACAAAATACTGAGGACAACACTGCCAAATCAACTCCAGCAAAAGGGATAGTAACATCTGCAAAAGAGAACCAGTCATATTTGTATTTAAAGAATAACCCATTTTAAATTGACAACACAAATTCTGGATTTGTACAATTTTAGATCATTTAGTACTGCTCATATAGTATGGGCGGACATTTTTAATAATTCTAGCTTAATAGGTAGACCTGGTATCAGATACAGTACAGTATATTTTCAAGGTACATTCATGCATGCTAAGCAGTGTGTTAAAGTGGTTATAAACCCTTACATACACCCAGGGAAGTGGCTATCCTCAGGTGATACACAGAGATTAAACCAATCCTCCTACATAAGTTGTACCGGTTTATCTGCAGTCTTCTCTTCTCTACATCTATAAGCTTTTCTGCAAGCAAAAAAAAGGGGCGGAGAACTGAAGTTACACTCTGCAGAGCTCAGTGAGGAGAGCTCTGAGAGCTGATTGGAGGGAAGGTACACACCCCCCTTCACACAGCACACAGGAACAGAGCTGAGGCTGTCAATCTGCTGGAGGTACTTCCCCATTACCATTTTTATCTTCCTGTCAGGAAAACTTGTCAGAAGTGAAGTGATTCATGCTGATAGCAGAGGTATGAGGAAGCAGGCAGAAATGACACTTAGTGCTCTTAATTGAGACAAGTACACACTATAGAGAGATATGCTTTGTTTATATTTCATGTCTGATATTTACAACCACTTTGTGTATAATCACTCCAGGAATTTGGTACCCCTGACAGAGACCACCGTACTCCCCTTGACAATGCCTCCCTCTGCACTTCTTACCAGATGGATGGAGCCATCTTTGTTCAGCAGCCTTTATCCAGGGGACCATCTACTTCCCGTACTGAGATCCAGGCTCAGCGTTGACACAATTATGTAAATCCTGGTGTCTGTGCAGATCTTGCCCATCTTTACAAATATCTGACACATTTAAGCCTCTGCTGCAGGTTCTCACCTTGTGACTTGCTACAAAGTTACAATGAGCACCAAAAAGAGGAGACTGAGAAAATGCTTCCTACTGTCTGCAGCAGAATGGTGACATAAACTCAGCCTAGGCAAAGTCACTGGAATTTACCCAAAATTATACATGCTAGAGCTTTTCTGTAAAATGATATTGTTAATTTAGCTGAAAGGTCCGCTTTAAAAGAGGTGGGTCAGAACGAGAGGAGTGATGCCACAAATATCAACATTCCTGAGAACTCCCAGATGATTTTTGCACCTTGAGACTGACAATCTTCAGCCAGGGCCCCTGCCCAGGAAGTTTAGGTTTTGACATTTTCAGATCATGGCACACGGGTCACGTGGGTCTGTTCTACTGATTACAGCTGATAGGTAGTGCAGCACCTGAGTGTCAGGCAACATTATATCCTACAACAGGCAGGAGACCTTTAGCCAGAGTCATATCATACATAGAAAATCAAAAAGTGATGGTCTGAGAAAAGTATGGAGGCTGTCATTGTGAACCTCCCTCTCAAAATGTTAGATCCTTGGCTGTCATGGTCATTCTTTGGCTTCAATGCTTTGAGAGTCTCTGGCCTTGAAGTGTAGAGATAATGTGTATTGACACTCATTAACAACTTGCTTGTTTTGGGTCAGTCACTCAAAGCATAGATTCCACGCAGCCAGGCAACGACATTTTCCAATGAAGCCCAGCAATGGCAGCCCCATAGTTTGACACAAAGTCACTTTAAGGTGGACATTACAAAGACAAGCTACAAGAAGCCAAGGACAGGCCAGAGTCAAAACCAGTTCAGCAGTCAGGACTGGACAAAGCTCACGGAACACAAGGACCTTTTCCTTAGTCACCAATAGGTGACAGTGCCTGAGCTTTTAAATGCTGTTACCAGTAGATGGCAGTGCTATGGCCTGAGCCAATTTTATCCATCTGCAAAGGAGAAAAAAAAAAGAAGATAGCACAGGTGTAGTACAGAGGACCAATGGCTGACTGGGAGTAGCAAGTGGGAAGGGGGGTGGGGTCACTGGCTACAGGCCCCACAAATGGACAAGGTTGACATCACTTTAACAAATGCTGCCAATGGCCATCATCCTGCCTGCTCTTTGGAAAGCTTAAGAAGTCGCCACAATGTTAATGCGTTCACATCAACAATGTAAAGCCTCGTACACGCGATCAGATTTTCGGATGACCGAATGTCCGTTTCTTTGCGGCATGCTAGTCTCATATCGAAAGTGAAGAGGTTACTCACCATACGAAAATTCTTGTACGACAGAATACAACTTCAGAAGTGACGTAATGTGTTGATTAGTTTTCTACGTGTCCTTTCGTTTCTGAGCATGCGTAGCCTTGCTGTTATGGTTTTTTTTTCAGACGAAAACCACACTAATTAAACGAAAATCGGATGTTGAGTTCACGTCCGACAAAAATGTTATAGTCTGCACATCCAGCTTTTGTTTGACGAAAAAACAGAATCGGCTGTCGAAAGCACCGTACTAACGATCCGAAAATCGGCAGATCGTTCGTCGGACGATATTTTACTTCCCATTTTTGTATCGTGTGTACTGGCCTTAAGTGTCTACCTACCACCTACCAGATCACAGAAGAGCCACTCCCACTATAAGCCTCTTTTCAGCTAACTTGCAGTAATCCTTTAGTCCAGTGTTTCTCAACTCCAGTCCTCAAGGCGCCACAACAGGTCATGTTTTCAGGCTTACCATTATTTTGCACAGGTGATTTGAACAGTTTTAATTACCACAGCCGTACATCTGAGGTAACTCCTGAAAACATGACCTGCTAGGGTGCCTTGAGGACTGGAGTTGAGAAACACTGCTTTAGTGCATCTAGCCCTATGTTCACACCTATACGTTTTTTTTTTTGTGCGTTTTGCAGTTTGCAGGAAACACACTACAGTCCATTTAACATGGTTTCCTATGGTACTAGTTCACATATATGCGTTTTGTGGCTGGTGCGTTTTTGGAAAGGGTCGGGTACTTTTTTCTGCAATTTGCGGCTAATAGACTTCAATGGAGCTGCACCAGAAATGCAAGTGGTGCATTTGTAATGTGATTTTTGGTGTGTTTAGGTGGTTCTTATTTTACCACTGTATATATAGCTGTTTGCTAAGCAGGGGGCCGGAAAGCCGGCCGCCGCGTCCGTAACAACTGATGAGTCATCAGCTGTCAGCGGGGTTCCCCGCTAAAAGATGAATGTAAGAAAACAAAAACTGCCAGCAAAAAAATGTGAAAGAAAAACGGCGTGGGGTTCCCCCCCAGGTCCATACCAGGCCCTTCAGGTCTAGTATGGATTCGGAGGGGACCCCCCCACACTAAATTTAAAAAAAAAATGCAGTGGGGTCCCCCCAAATCCATACCAGACTCCGAGCATGACGCCTGGCAGGTCAGGAAAGGGAGGGGACAAGCGAGCGCTCCCCCCTCCTAAACCATACCAGGCCGCATGCCCTCAACATGGGGGGGTGGATGCTTTGGGGCGGGGGGGGGGGGCTCTGTGCCCCGCACCACAAAGCACCTTGCCTCCATGTTGATGACGACAAGGGCCTCTTCCCCACAACCCTAGCCGGTGGTTGTCGGGGTCTGCGGACGGAGGGCTTATCAGAATTAAGAGAAAAAAAACGTAAAAATGCAAAATGCAAAATGCATGAAACCTGCATGCAAAAACGCATAAAACAAGCTGGTTTAAAAACGCAAAATGCACTGAAAAATGCATCAAGCGCAGCCGCATAGATGTGAACCTAGACTAAATTCATTTTTTCGTTTTGGATGGAGTAGGAAAGGTTTTAATTGCTGCCTGTGGTCCCACTTGGCAGATTTGCCCTTTCCATCATGGCAGAAGTGATTGGAAAGTAAGTTGTCACTGAAACAAGAGAAATCTTTCATCTGGGACATCTGTTTCAGTGACAACCAAGAGTAGATTTAACTCAACTTTGGAGAAATTTCCTTGCACTTGATGGATTTGTGACTGTAAGAGCCCTTTGACACTGAGCCGCCACGGCGTTGGCGGTAAAACGCTGCCATTTTTAGCGGCGCTTTACCGTTGTTTTCGCAGCGCTATTCGGCCGCTAGCGGGGTGCTTTTAACCCCCGCTAGCGGCCGAAAAAGGGTTAAAACTGCCCGCCCACAGACCCCTAACCTAACTATGTAACTTTCTGTCGTGTTTCCTATACAGGAAATAAAGAGAAATCTCCCAATGAGACACACAGCAAAAAAAAAAAGTTCAGAACTACATATAAATATAGATTTTAAACAGAAATAAAATTGGGTAGATGTGAAAACGTATTTCCTGACATTTGAGGGAACAAACAAGTGTTTTTATTATTTTATTGTTACCAGGTGTAGCATTTTTGCCTGGAATCTGCCTGTTAGTGGTGCCTGCTGTTTACACAGCAATTACCAGCGTCATTAGTTACGCAGCAAGTGCTGTGCGCAAAGTAAAGCCGTTTACGATTCTCCTGCCTCAGGCAAACGCATATCATCCAGCCTTCGGAGGCTTATAAACATAATCTGCAGAAAATCTGCACAATTTATGAGGCTCGGATGAAGATGTAAATCAAGCGGGAAGAGGAAAGTGCAGCACCCTAAGGGTTAAACATCACACAATTGAATTTCTAAAAAGTGTCCAGATAGACAGAATGAAAAAGAAGCCTCTCTTCGTCAAACATCCGTTTCTGCCATCACAGAGGGTCCATTGTTACGTTCCTCAGGACTATTCATCGGATTGGAACATATGTTCCAGCAAACCTTTACATCGCGCTATTTATAATCAATCTAAAAAAAGATTTTCCTCCAGACGCTGCAGATGTAATTGTGCGAAGAAGCTCTTGGGTCAGATGACATATCTCATTCCAGTTCATTAGAGTAAACACATACGAGAGAGATGTCAAAAGCAAAAGAAGAAAAAGTTCCATGTTTAAAGGGGAACTCCAGCAGAAAATAAAGGAAATACATTTCACTGTAGCAAGGTTCAGCAGGCTTTTCATAGTGCACCTGGATCAGATTACAGATTCTTTTTCTACGATTGTGTGCTGTTCATACTCGTTCTTTAAAAGCTACATTGGTTTGACCTGGAACCAGAGATCCCACTGGCTGCATTTTTTAGAGGTTCAGGGCCATTAAGGTAATACAAATATCAACAGCCATAGGCATTTTGTGAGTGGAGTAAATAGTAATTAAAAATTTGCAACACTGTCTCGTCTTGAAGAAGTTTAACTGCTACATTTTTAAGTCTGCGCATAGCTCTAGGGCCAATTCACACTGACTTGCGCTAAAATGTATGGAAATGCATCCATTTTAGTCACATTTTAATAGGCCCTATTGTCTGTTGACATACACCTTGATGTTTGCCGACAAGCGTTATGGTGTAAATAGGACACATTGTAAATGATTGGTTTTCCAGATGTTCTTCCCTTATTCTGCATTTTACAACTGCGCTAAAGCACAGATCAACACACTGGTGTGAGTTGGCCCCTAAACCTATTTTGCATAACGCTCCCCGATTAATGTATATAATATATTCTACTATAGGATAGGTGCCCATTTGTGGAGAGCCTCCAACTATTTCCATTATGAAGTGTAACAGGTTATCCTATCTCATTAGGAGCATTCAGATTTGACGGCAAGCCTATGTACTGTGTCCTAGTCAAATGTACAGTGCATCCAGAAAGTATTCACAGCACTTCTCACATTTTGTTATGTTACAGCCTTATTCCAAAATGGATTACATTCATTATTTTCTTCAAAACTCTACAAACAATACCCCATGATGACAACATTACAGAACTTTGTTTGAAATCTTCGCAAATTTATTAAAAATGCATAAGTATTCATAGCCTTTGCCATGACACTCAAAATTGAGCTCCGGTGCATCCTGTTACCAATGATCATCCTTGAGATGTTTCTACAACTTGATTGGTGTCCACCTATGGTAAATTCAGTTGATTTGACATGATTCGGAAAGACACACACCTGTCTATATATAAGGTCCCACAGTTAACAGTGCATGTCAAAGCACAAACAAAGCCATGAAGTCCAAGGAATTGTCTGTAGACGTCTGAGACAGAATTGTATTGAGGTACAGATCAGTTAAAAAGGAACATGACAGCCCTTCTGGAGTTTGCCAAAAGGCACCTGAAGGACTCTCAGACCATGAGAAACAAAATTCTCTGGTCTGATAAAACAAAGATTGAACTCTTTGACCTGAATGGCAAGTGTCATGTCTGGAGGAAACCAGGCACCGCTCATCACCTGGCCAATACTATCCCCTATACAGTGAAGCATGGTAGTGGCAACGTCATGCTGTGGGGATGCTTTTCAGTGGCAGGAACTGGGCGACTAGTCAGGATTGAGGGAAAGATGAATGCAGCAATGTACAGAGACATCCTTGATGAAAACCTGTTCCAGAGTGCTCTGGACCTCAGACTGTGGTGAAGGTTCATCTTCCAACAAAACAACGACCCTAAGCACACAGCCAAGATAACAAAGGAGTGGCTATGGGACAACTTTGTGAATGTCCTTGAGTGGTCCTGCCAGAGCCCAGACTTGAATCTAATTGAACATCTCTGGAGAGATCTGAAAATGGCTGTGCAATGACACTCCCCATCCAACCTGATGGAGCTTGAGAGGGTCTGCAAAGAAGAATGGGAGAAACTGCCCAAAAATATGTGCGCCAAGCTTGTAGCATCGTACTCAAAAGGACTTGAGGCTGTAAATTGGTGCCAAAGTGCTTTAACAAAGTATTGAGCAAAGGTGGTGAATACTTATGTACATGTGATTTTTTTTTTTCCATTTTATTTATTTTTAAACACTTCAATACCAGACACTTAGACACCTTCCCGCCCAGGCCAATTTTCAGCTTTCAGCGCTGTCACAATTTGAATGACAATTGCGCGGTCATACAACACTGTACCCAAACAAATTTTTTATCATTTTGTTCCAACAAATAGAGCTTTCTTTTGGTGGTATTTGATCACCTCTGTGGTTTTTATTTTTTGCGTAACAAATAAAAAAAGACCGAAAATTTTGAAAAAAAAAACAAGTTTTTCTTTGTTTCTGTTAAAAATGTTTGTAAATAAGTACGTTTTCTTCTTCAATGACAGGCACTGATATGGCTGCACTGACGGGCACCGATATGGCGGCACTGATGAGGTGGCACCGATGAGGTGGCACCGATGAGGTGGCACCGATGAGTGGGCACTGATGATGGGCACTGATAGGCAGCACTGATGGGCACTCATAGGTGGCACTGATGGGCACTCATAGGTGGCACTGATGGGCACTCATAGGTGGCACTGATGGGTGGGCACTGGCAGGTGACACCGATGGACACTGATGGGTGGCACTGATGACACTAATGGGTGGCATTGCTGGGCATCATCTAAATATAATGGTGCCAATCAGTGCCCATTTGTGGGCACTGATTGGCACAGACTGGGCACACTGTGCACATGTGGATGGTCATGGGGTACATACCTGGCCATCCACATGTTGCCCGCTTCCCTGGTGGTCCAGTGTGGTCATCTGAGGGGGGCTGCACTGATAAACAATCAGCGCAGACCCCCCCCTGTCAGGAGAGCCGCCGATCGGCTCTCCTCTACTCGCATCTGTCAAAAGCAAGTGAGGAAAAGCCGATCAACGGCTCTGCCTATTGACATCGTGATCAGCCGTGATTGGACACGGCTGATCATGTAGTAAAGAGCCTCTGCCGGAGGCTCTTTACCAAGAGCAGTGGAGCGGTGTGTCAGATTGACACACCGCTCCACCGATCGCCGCCATGCGCACCCCCACGGGGTCGTGGCGGCATGTTATCCTGCTGGACGTCATATGACGCCCAGTCAGGATAACAGAACCACCGCCCGGCCGTCAATCTGCTATAGGCCGGGCGGGAAGTGGTTAATAAATTTGCAAAGATTTCAAACAAACTTCTTTTTACGTTGTCATTATGGGGTATTGTTTTTATAATTTTGAGGAAAATAATGAATTTAATCCATTTTGGAATATGGCTAACATAACAAAATATGGAAAAACTGTATTAGTGCAAACACTAACAAGGATGAGGTGTGCAGGACTACAGAAGGAGAGCAGGAGCTACAGAGCTTACAAAATACAAAAAGAGAAATAGTTAAAATGTTGGTATGATATCTATCTGGAACTTGTTCAAAAAGTAAAACGATGGAACTGTAAAATACAAAAAGCATTTTTACAGACAAGTGCGACATGGGAAAACCTATAAGCGATGAAAGAAAAAGAACCAGAAGGTGTTTTGTTGGCGAGATTATTGCTGTGTTTATGCTGCATTTGTTCCTACAATGGTGATTATCCTAAAATACAAAAAATGTTATATTTACAGAAGATCATTTGCAGAAGTCAAGTTACTTTACCATATTTTCAGGACTGTACTACTTCCACTCCTTTTCTTTCCATGGAACACTCACTCCGGGGCCGCTGTAAAATAAAGAGGACCCTGTTTATTACTGCTTTCAAAGCTTGATCTAAAACAAAATCTATAAGACAATATATACAATACATTTTCTTCTCTCCTCTGTATAGCCCAGTGTTGCCAATCTACCAGACTGAAAGTTACTGACACAACACCCAAAATTTACTGGCACAGCCAAGTTTTTACCGGCATTTCCAAAAGTTATGAAATTACAGTTTTAAGTGCAAATTTCAGTATTTAGGTTACAAACAAGTACAATATGCAATTAGCAATGTGATTTTAGGTAGAAATGAAACACATATTTCTTATTTTATTTTTAATATAGTAAGTAGCTCAGGGACAGGGCTCCGGAGAGCAAGAAATTAGAATGGGCGCACACACATGAAATTGACTCTCACAGTGACACTGACAGCAGTGTGCAGCAGCACAGATGATGAAGACACCTCACCGATACAATACGTCCCCTCACAGTGACTGTCTCTCTCCACACCAGGTGGTCTCTTCAGTCCACTACAGTCCAAACAGCTCCCGTCACAGACACGAGACAACGACCGCTCCACACGGCTCCCATGCACCATGACATCACACAACATGCTCAGACACCGGCTCCACCCGTCCCTCACAGGTGCCACCCAAACACACTGTAGCAGGCACTCGGATGATCTCGGCCAAGCATCACAGCCATGTTTTTAATTTGCAACCTTTTCCTGTTAATGACATTTACTGGCAGGAGAAAAGTGCCCTTTTTTTACTGGTTGCCAGTAAAAATACTGACGATCGGTCACACTGGTATAGCCCAAGTTACGGCACTAGATACAGAAGAAAGTGAAATCTTAAAGAAGACCCCAACCAGAGCTTTGCTGTTAGCTGGTGACTACGAATGAGCTCAGACGTGTTCGCAAGTCCACGTGCCCGTGCCCGCCAGGAAGCCGACACTCTACAGCGCTAATCACAGTGTGGCTGCACAGATCAGGAAATGTCTCACTGCCTGTGATTAGCGCTGCGGAGTATCATCTTCCTGGCAGGCGTCGGCACGTGAACTTAAACACGCCTGAGCTCATCCTTACTGGTGACCCTGTCCTTGGAGGTAATGGAAAATACCTCCAACAGAACACATAGCGATTCCCTGGCAGAGGTTCTTACTTTTCCTGCTCTATACAAAACTAGGAAAAAAAATTTGTCTGGAGTTCCACTTTAATCTGGTCCTCCAGACACAGTAAATACACGATCGAGATACAGATAACAGAATGGTCTTAACTTCTAAAGATTTATATTTCTGTACATACAGTCCTGAAATTTACACAGCCAGTCCAGCGGCGGCCTGAATGTTTTCTGATGCAGTCAAAGAACGTCAGACTTCTGATATTATCCTCTCAGAATTTTTCTTCCACGCCATCATCTTTAAATATCTGATGTGTGCAGATGTGATGCAGGTCTCTGCTAGGTATTTTGGAACTGGCAGAGACCCCAGCATGTCTAAGCAGCTGCATTGGAATTCCTTGCATGCGCACACATGCAGCTGGTTTCGGGTATCTGACACCTTGTAGAGACCACGTTGCGTGTCTGCCTGTGCAGGAATCTCCTACGCATGCACATACTTACTGCAGGGCTTTGCTAGTTGCCAAATACCTGGCAGAGACTAGCATCAGGTCTGCTCATGTACCCCTCAATAAAATAATCTGTACTGGGATGTGTGACGTGGAAATCCAACAGGCAGCAGGGGTCCCTACATCAATCTCACCTAGAGGAAAAAGCAGAAAGTGTTGGGCTGCAGCATAAAAAAAAAGGAACTAAGCGTTTATAAAATAATGAAAAATTCTGTTATTGTGTAAGTAGGAAAGACTGGAAACAGGAGAGAAAAATTATTTTAATGGGTGAAGCTCCGCTATAAGCAACACAATCAGGTCACTTTCCTGCCAGGCAAGGTCATTTCTCTTCTCTCTTCTCCTGATACAGCCAATGTATAGCTCAAACTTTCTTTTTGTTATGGATATAGAATAGTAAAGGCTTAAAACCTTTTTGGTTCGCTTTGCTTCATGCATCTCATTCAAGATATTTCCCTTTACTTCCTGTATTGAAAAGGCATCAGGAAGCAAGGCAAAATCTCTACAAAGGAAGGGGAAGTTCCCTCTTAGGCTGGGTTCACACTGAATTTGGATGCGGCTCACAGCAGGGGGTCCGGTGTGTCCCTGTTCTCCGTTTCAGAGACGAATCAGGCCCAAACTCCATTGAGAGCCGGTTACAGTCTCCTGTTATTGCGTATTGGATGTGGGGAAAGCCACATGCAATTCACATAAGTGTGAACCCAGCCTCAGACGGCTGTCACTAGATCTGGTGTCCCTGTTGGACGATTCCCCCTCTATTCCTGTTCCATTGACAACTCAACACTTTGAATGTTCTCTTGCTTTCAGTCCTTGTTACCATGGTCACTAGGACAAACAGAGGAGGGTGAATCTCCCCAGCAGCGACAGACAGCTATAAAAGCTTGTATAGAATGAAAGAATAAGAGTGCCAAGCAGTAAGGATCAGTTCAAATATACATTTTTATTTGTTGCAATAAAAAGGGTCCATCAGGAGTTGACAGCCAATGCTTTTTGGGGGTCGTACACAAATCCTCCTTCATCCGGGCTACAATATAGCAAACAGGATTTATAGAGCAGGATTTAGTTACATGAATGTTTCAAGGCAATAGAAATCTGACAGGGCTTCTAATTATTTCCCATTCTATCCAAAGCTACAAAAAAAAAAAAAAAAAATCGCCAAGTGCTTCCCCTTCCATTTCCCAGTTTTAGTGCTAATGTACAGGGGAATACAGAAATTTTGATATTTATACTAGTTACAGGTTAAAAATTACTAAGTGCATCTTAAATAAATAAATATTATATTATATATATGCATATTTTTAATTTTTTTAAGTGATGGTCACCTTTTAAAACAATTGCCTGCAATAGATGATAGTTAATACTCATCTGTCTATTGTCTGTTCCTAGAATCTTTGCTCTCTTAAAGAACTACTGCTGCCTGAAGAATCTTCACATCCGACACACTTTGTGGTTGGATGTCTGATCCCCTGCTGCATGCTATGGTTTATTCCACCATTCCCTATACATTCAACAGTAACTGGCATTGGAAACTGGCAGAACAGGAGAGTATACATTTTCTTTTATTGAAGAAACTTTTCTTTCATTTTTCTTTTTTTATAAGGAGGCAATGTCAGCCTCTCTCTAGGGGTAGATATCGCCAATCGGTGGTAAGACACCTCCTTAACGTGGCGAGGGCCTGTATACTGGCACATTGGAAGTCCTCCTCTCCACCAACAGTAGGACACTGGATTAGAGCAGTGAATAATATAATGCATATGGAGGAGCTTGCGGCATCGGTGAAAAGACAATTATGCGGGGCTCTGTTTATGATCCTCGCAAACAACATAAACCTAACGTGGGTACCTGGATGGTAGTGTATATTTATAGTTCTTGTTTTGATTTATTATATATTAAGGCTTATGAATGAGTCAGGCCGGAGATCTGTCTTGTTTACTCTGGCAGTTACCCGTTCTGTCCCTGCAGGGAATGATCGCGGGCAGCCAGCGGGTATCGAGTACACCAGACCCGCTGATCGGCTCCCCCGCTGGCCAATCGGCCGCGCGCACCCACAGAACCTCACGCACATATCGATGTACCAGTACACTAATTCATGCAGCTGAGCAAGCTTGCCGCAGTATAACTGCAGCAGCTGGTTGGCAAGTTGTTAATATCTGCCTTGGGTTCGCCTTTAGACCTGGTTCACAGTAGTGGGATTTCAGATGCGACTTTATTGTGACATTATGTTCAATGGTGCTCATTCACATCAATGCAGCACGACTGCGATGTATTTTTGGAAAGGTACCAGTGCCACTTTGGTGCGGTTGTAACACGATTTTGGTTCAACAGATTTCAATAGAAATGTACTAAAAACACATAGAAATACATGTGCCGGTATCCTAAAAAATAGTGAATCATCCTTGCTATCAGCCAGGGATTCCCAGCTGACAGCAGAATGTAAACAAAAGGAGCCTGACATTAAAGAAAAAACTACAAAAAAAAAAGGTTTGGGGGCCCCCCAAATTCACACCAGGCCTTTCGAGTGTGGTATGTCTTTTAAGGGAGATCCCACACCAAATTAAAATATAAGATCCCCCCCCCAAAAAAAAAATCCATACCAGACCCTTATCTGAGCATGCTGCCTGGCTGGCCAGGAAAGAGGAAAGTGGGCGTTCATCCCCCCAGAACCATACCCTCAACATGGGGGGGGGGTTACTTTACCCACCTGTCAAAGCCTAATTGTCCCCATGTTGATGAGGACAAGTGCCTCTTTCCCGCAACCCTGGCCCACCTGCTGTGGGGCTCTGCGGGTAGGGAACTTATTGGAATCTGCAAGCTTTAACAATAAGAAGGCCCCCAGATACCAGCCCCCCCCCCCCCCCCCTGTGAATGGGTAAGGGGTTCATAATACCCCTACTTATTCACACAAAAAAAAAAAAAACACAAAAAACAGGTTTTGGACAAGTCCTTTATTAACCACTTGAGCTCCAGAAGATTTTACCCCCTTCATGACCAGATAATTTTTTGCGATAGTGCTATTTTATTAACTTGCGGTTATGCAACATTGAACGCAAATTAAACTTGTAAAACTTTTCAGACAAAGAGAGCTTTATTTTGATGGTATTTGATCACCACTAGGTTTTTATTTTATGCAATATAAACAAAAAAGTCCGACAATTCTGAAAACAAAAACACAATATTTTCTGTTATGTTATAAAGCATATATAAAAAAAAAAAAAAAACGAAATTTCTTCAAAAATTTAGGCCAAAACGTATTCTGCCACATGTCTTTTGGTAGAAAAAAATCCCAATAAGTGTATAATGATTGGTTTGTGTGAAAGTTGTAGAGTCTACAAACTCAGGTATATATACACACTGCAATTTTACACAGCTATGATACTATACTAGTAATGAAGGTGATCAGCGACCTAGTGGGACTGTGATAGTGTGGGTGGGCAATCTGGCGCTAGCTGATGCTGGCTTGGGGGGGAAACTAACTGACACTGACATCAATAGTGACACTAATACAATGATCAGTGCGAATACAGTGCTAATGACAATGGCTGGGAAGGGGTTAACATCTAATGGCAATAAAAGGGTTAACTTTGCACCTAACAAGTGTAATATGTGCTGCTTTTACTTTACTATCTGTCTGTTTTTTCTCCTTGCTTTGCAGGGAGAAGAAACAGCCAGATCACTGTTCATAGTACACAGAGTTCTATGTTTCTGTAAACACAGAACTCCGTGTGTGATTGGTCACAGCCGATTGGCTGAAGTCAACTGACAAACTTGTGCTGTGTCCAATCACAGGGTACGCGCATGTGCGCCCAGCACCCCTAAAAAAATGCGATGTACAGGTACGTTTAACATTTTGCAAATAAGTTATTTTTCTTCTTCACTGACGGGCACCGATGAGGCTGCACTGATGGGGCTGCACTGATGATCAGTGTCCTAGATATCAGTGTAAACAATGTACTCATTGTGCCCTGTCAGCCTTGCCGGTTATCGGCTCTCCTTTCCTCAGACAGAGACAGCGTGTAAGGAAAGAAATGCTGATAACCGGCAAGTCTGTTTACATGTGACCAGTTGTGATTGGACACAGCTGATCACATGGTAAAGAGTCGCTGTGATCAACACATTACCGTGATCAGCTGTGTCCAAAGGACACAGCAGTCACAGAGCGCGCCCGATGCGGGCCCCAAGAGGCGTGCACATGGGAGGACGTCCTCCCAGAACTGGAGAGCCGCGATGTAGCTTCTTTTTTCGGCTATAGTGCGGGCAGAGCAGTTAAAAACAGTATTTCTGTTGAAACGGTCACATTAGCAGCAGTATATACCAATGCTAAGTGAATTGTGCAATCTCCTTCCCCTACAAAAAACACACCAATGTCATACTACAAAATCACACTAAAAATCAGATCAAGCCACAGCTGCACTATACAGGTTTTAAAAGTTAAACAGAAAAACTCTAGTGTTATATAATAATTTTTATTGCTCGCTGCATTGTGAGAAATTGTTAAATTTCTATGATGCCTGACGCAAAAATATCACAGTAGGTGTGTGAGGGTTAAGCTTGAAGAATACTGAGGGCGCAACCAATTGCTTTGGCACCTAGGATTGTTGGTAAATGCTGGAGACACCAGCAGCAAGGCCATCCAACCAATGATAGGTAGGATTTGCAGGTCATGGTGCCCTGAAAGAAATGTACTAAGGGTGATTCACCCCTTGTACTCACTGATTGCTGAGAGATGCCAGGCAGGAAACAGCAGTTTATGCAAAAGTCCAACATGAGGAGGAGGAACTACAGGTCCGAGTAAGCCCCGACCTGCTGCCAATTTTGAAGAACAACCCCATTTGCCTGCAAAATGCTTTTTTTTATGACATGCCTGTGTCTCTAATGTCCAACAACACAGACAGACATGCATTTTTGTACTTGTTTTGGCTAGTCATTCAGAAAGAGTTAAAGCCAAAAGAACCATCATCACAGCCAGGAAACTGGCCTTTTCTGAAGGCAGTCAGCAATGGCAGCATATAGAATTCTTTTGACACAGGTTTCCTTTATCATTTAGGCCTATAGAGTCATTTTTTTCCATTCAAACACTCAATTTCCCCATCTACACACTCAATGTGGATGGGGGAATCCTCCCCAATGAGCCATTTTATTTTGGCAGCGGGGAGACTTTCCCGTCATGAGAATACACTGATGAGTGCTGCCGGCTATAGCCAGCGACATGGATTAAATGGGGAAAATTCGACTAGGCGGTTGTACGTATGTCAACCTCCCTGCCCATTAAGGGATCGAAGCTTGGTCCTTGCTGAACCAGCTGAATTTGATCTATGTATGGCCAGCTTTAATTTTTACCGTAATACTCGGATACTGGCACACTTATCTCCCAAATCACATCACCCCAACAGTGATGTGACATCTGCTACCTCTCTGGTGACATCTTCCCCAGTCCTCTTCTAGGTTTGATGTCTTTGGTCATCTTAAAAAGCAGAAGAAAAGCCTGAATCCTACTCTTCTTAAAAGTGTTCCCTTTCCCGATCTATCCTGTATATAAAAAAACAAAAAAAGAAAAAAAAAACTACTTACCTATTTTTAATCCACTCCAGTCCCATGATCCTGCAATTCCGACTCAGGGAACGTTCGACAACAGGGAATTCCAGCTACCATGGCCAAGCTATTGTCTGCACTCCCTCCTTACCCCTGCAGCAGCCCCTCACTGACCAAGGGAAGCCAAGAGTTGTGGGAGCATGTGACTGGAGCAGATTAAAAATAGGTAAATTACACACGTCTTTTTATACAGGTTAGGCATGATAGGTATGAGGAGAAGGGGAGAGAACTTTTTAAAAAAAATAGTTAGGCTAAGGATTTTTTACCATTTTAATTGATCCACCTAAAACGATATAACTCCCTCACATTGCGCACCAGTGTTAATTTGTTCCGGCTTAGAGAAGGCCAAGATTGTACATGGAGTTGCACATGCATGGCTCTGTGTATAATCAGAAGAAACATTATTAGCAGGCGAAGCAGAAGCTATTATGGCAGAAGAGACTTACACAATCTATTCTGCAATAAAGGTCTGCCTTTTTTGAAAATTACTTATTTCCACTTTAGATCAAAAATGACAAACATGGTGTAATTAATCACTGGCTCTAGCACAGCAGTTTTTGTTTTTTAAGTTCCCCCTATAACATAATTTTATTACCTCTTGATCCTGCTAGTATTTCAGTTACTTTTCCTCTTTCTGTAATAGGGCGAAAAGGTTGTACCTTCAGAAGTGAAAAATCACACAGCAGCGTTGTGTGGACAAAGTAGTCTTAGATGGACATATAGGGCTTGTTCACACCATGCTAATCGCATGGCCACTGGTGTGAGCTGGGAGTCACAGGACTTACTTTTTTAAAGAACTTTATTTAAATGGCACAAGGGACATTTGAATAGAATTCTATTCACCAAGAGGGCATTATGATGTGGTAGTTTACATTGGGACTGCAGTATTTTTTTAATGTCTGCAGTACTTCTTTTTTTCAGCACATACCACAACACTGGCATGAACTGACATCATTAAAAACAAGGCATTTTGCCTCAACTATGCAATTGGGGATGGAAATGGCGACCAGTGCAGCCCGAACGCATCTGATTGACATGAGCCCACAATGTTCCCTTAAAAGTACTTCAGACAAGCAAATAAAAGCCCAGCTCCTGCCAACAAACAACTGTTTTTTTGTCCTCTCCAAAAAAAGAAAAAAAGTTTCAAGCCATTTGAATAAACGCAGATCATTGTAAGTGCCCCCACTTAATAGTTTCTTTCTTATACCTCTGAGGAAGGCAGCTTGTCTCCTAAAACTTGTCAGTTTTATCTTTTTATGTTTGTGAGTATGCTTTTGGCGTTTTTTTAATAAAAAAAATTGAAGGTGTCTAAGGTAATGCACTAGACGTTTGCGCCCTCCGTTTTTTCTGTTTCTAGTGTTTTGGAGTTTCCCTGCTCAAGGAGAGCAGCATCGCCAAAAATACCATCTTCAGCAGAGTGAGCGCTGAGGTTTGACAGTCTTTTGACACAATTGTTGACAGCATGGCCTGTTACGGAAAGTGGAAAAATAACAGATCTACTGGCAGGATCAACATGTAATAAAACAGTTTCAGTTGGGACTCTGAAAAACAAAGACTGATGTGTTAATGCTAGTGACAGACTGCACCATATGTGTCATTTATGATTTTGTTTAAAGTTCCAGTTTAAGCAACTTTAGCTTAGTCTGTATGTTATGTTACAAATCTCTCTCTCTCATGGAGTTAAATCAGGAGAAGAAGGAAATTCTCCACATAAGTGTGAGCGGGGGAACGAGGAAACAGAAGGAGGCGGATTACATTTCAGCGCCCTTTTATCTTTCTGTAAAGGCTGCACATCTCACGATGAGAGGTAATACTAAGATCACAGAAGGCAATGCACATTGTTCTCACCATCCCTCCTCATCTCACATGTTTCCCATACAGAACATGAAGGAAGTATCCAAGGTCGATTTGTGGTGAACTGGACTTGTGCCATGGTGCAGTCTCCAATAATGTATATAGATGCCAAACTTTTCAATGGGTATCACTTTTAGTGTAGACCAGGATCTGTACCTGGAACAAGGATCTGGTCTCAACGTATCAATGAAAATCAATAGCATATTCCCAGGATAAACATGCTTTGAGTGAAGTCACTTTGACATGAATGTTGAAAACTTTATGTGCCCCATGTTGATATTTAAACATTAAAATTAAATGCCACCTAAAAAACTTTTTTTTTTAGCTGGAGATAAAAAGGGGAAGTCCTATTTCATCTTTGGAACTTATGTCAGGTTTTTATTTCTATCTGTGTCCCTCATTGGAGAGAAGGCAAGGGTGTCACCCATTGGAGATATTTCCTTCACTTCCAGTCTAGTCACTGGTACAGGAAGGGAAGGGGGTCCCTCATTGGAGAGATTTCCATTCACTTCCCATCTAGTCACACACTGGCACAGGAAGGGAAGGGTGTGACCCATTGGAGAGATTTCCCTTTACTTTCCTTCTAGTCACTGGTACAGGAAGGGAAGGGTGTCACCCACTGGAGAGATTTCCCTTCACTTCCAGTTCAGTCACTGGTACAGGAAGGGTGTCACCCATTGGAGAGATTTCCCTTCAATTCCCGTCTAGTCACTGGTACAGGAAAGGAAGGGTGTCACCCATTGGAGAGATTTCCCTTCACTTGCAGTCTAGTCACTTGTACAGAAAGGGTGTCACCCATTGGAGACATTTCCCTTCACTTCCCGTCTAGTCAGTGGTACAGGAAGGGAAGGGTGTCACCCATTGGAGAGATTTCCCTTTATTTCCAGAAAATCTCACCGATAGGAACACAGACAAAAGCCTGTTAGGGGTTCTAGTCCTTCATTGCTCCTTCCATGCTTTAAAAATGCTTAGCTATAGCTCCACTTTAAATGCACAACCACTACGAAGTAGTAAAACATAGAGGGCACAGCTAAGAACAATATGGCAAGTGCACAGTTATTCCTCCAACCCTATCAAATCACAAGGAATAAGCACTCACACTAATAAAATTATTTTGCAATACTGACATGCCCTACTGAGTAAAGTTGGTGTGAATTTTAAATACGGGTCCACTTGAGTTGATTCTACCAGCATGTCTATTTCTAAAGAAACAAAACGTTACATCTTGGCATCGTCTTCCTTTACTACTTTTTCATAAGTCATTTCCATGGCTGATCATTCTCCTCCCCATCTCCTAAGGGCAGGCGGGTTCTGATCTATGATTTTAGGAATCATTTATGTTTTGTGTCATATTAAAAGGCAGCACGGATGTAACCTGAAGCCTGAATATTTCCCCCGTACCTAGAAGAGAACATTGTAATAATCTCCGGAGAGCTTGTCAGTGCTGAAATATTCATCTCCCGTCTGCACCCCGCCAGAAATGATATTACTGCTCATTTTGGGTCATTCCTATATTATGTATAGGACAATGGAGTCATTAAATGTGTAAAGCTGAAGACGCATTGGAGCGGGTTACAATTCCTAGCAAAAGGCCCTGGGTTTTAAAAGAATTCTGTACTGCATTAGAACTTTACATAGTTTCTAATGGCTAAGCTATTCCCATTTCTAAATATAACCTAATCAAGCACCTCTGATCAAATCTTTGATTTTTTTTTTTTCGTTTTGGATAGAGTAGGGAATGATTAGTAAACCTGTGATGGTTCTTTTTGCGCTGGTTGTGACCCATTGGGACTTTTTTTCTCTCACTTCCTGTCCCAAGAAACAACAGGGAAGAAATCAATATAACAGTTGTCACTGTAACAGGTGTCCCCACTGGAAGATTTTCCCTCACCTCCTATTCTGGTGACAATGTTTGGATTTTCCATTGCTCTCTGTCTTGATGAGAATGGGCTTCCTAGCAAAGACAACAATTAAAACCTGGCAGAGGCTTTATTCCCTGCCTTTACTTCATCCAAAACTAAATTTAAAAAAAAGTTTTTTGCTGGGAATACTGGGCTAAAGATTTCTTTTTGAACCTTAATGCATTCTCTCTCTACGATTAGCCCCCCCCCCCCCCCCAATATTTACCTGAGCCCGATCTTGATCCAGCGCTGTTCTCTCTCTCCTCACAGGGAGTGAGCTAGCAACAACTTCCCCCCTTGCAAGCGGCTTGCTATAGGAGCATACACAGAACAGGAGACAGCGTCAGCAGGAGACCACAGAAGAGTAACTAGTCCAGGGCTGCTCTAAACGAAACTATTGCACAGAGCAGGTAAGTACAGACATAGCCAAAAGTTTTGAGAATGACACAAATATTAGTTTTCATGATGGCAATTTGCATATACTCCAGGATGTTATGAAGAGTGATCAGATTAATTGCAATTAATTGCAAAGTCCCTCTATGCCATTAAAATTAACTTAATCCCATAAAAAACATTTCCACTGCATTTGTGAAGAAGGCTTCAGGGCGCCCAAGGAAGTCCAGCAGGCACCAGGACCGTCTCTTATAGTTGATTCAGCTGCAGGATCGGGGCACCACCAGTGCAGAGCTTGCTCAGGAATAGCAGCAGGCAGGTGTGAGTACATCTGCACACACAGTGAGGAGAAGACTTTTGGAAGATGGCCCGGTATGAAGAAGGGCAGCAAAGAAGCCACTTCTCCAGGAAAAACATCAGGGACAGACTGAATAAAGAATTGTACAAAAACATCTTCCTTGAGCAATTTCTCCCTACCATCTAAGTTCAGTTTGGTAACCAACATTGCTTTTCCAGCATGATGGAGCACCTTGCCATAAGGCAACAGTGAGAACTAAGTGGTTTGGGGAACAAAACATCGGAATTTTGGGTCCATGAACAGTAAACTCCCCAGACCTTAAAGTGGATGTAAACCCGATTCATGAAATTTGAGCTGGGCACAAAAATCTGCAGTTTTCTTATCTCTCTTCAAAGCCCTATGTCCCGTGGCTTTCTCCTCCTCCATTCCTCTGTTATCAGCATGATAACTTCTGACAAGTTCTCAGACAACTGTGACAAAACCAGTGTAGCGCTACCCCTGGAAGGGCCGCTGTAATATACGGGTCTTCTGTCCCACACCAGTGATGGCTCACCCTCACCTGGATCCAAGTAACACCAATACACCATTTAAACTTTTAACTGGGCTTTATTAAAACTAGCAAAAAAGCCCTGAAAAGAGATAAACTGATTAACAGAATACCAATATTAAATGCAATGATATAAATACAACTGCTTGGTAAATTAAAACAGGATTGGTGTTCATTCACTTTAACCGCTAGTGAGAGGCCTTGCCTGAAATGCACTGAGCGAGTGGTGAACGAAACTGTCAGTTGCACAATACAAAAATAATGTTCAACAATTTCCCAAAAGTGATATTACGGACTATAAGAGCCTATCTAGGTCTTGTAGGTTCTAGTTAACCACTGGCCAGTGGGAATTCTATTCATACACACACACACACACACACACAGTATGCCAGCGTTGGGGCCCTTTAAATCCTGTGTTTGAGTACTCAGACTTTTGTGAAGCAATATTTGTAATCCACAGAATGGAAAGGGGTATCTTCGCAAAGTGTTACAGGGTAACAAAGATTAACCGATGTGATGATCCACCTTCAGATAGAGCTACATTAGCAGTAAATAGGACCTAGAAGGATTAAGCAAGATCCACTTACATAAGGATGGCAGAAGATCTCTCACCATTAGATGCACTTGATATATCTTCCTTCAAGCAATTGGTAGATTGATCACCGTCTCAGTCGACTGGATGGCGATGGGAGCAACACAGGCCGCAGAATTCCCCAAACAGGATTATGATGATGGTTGCTGCAGTACTGAAATTCAGCTCTAGATTTCACTGCACTGTTAGCACATCTTGGGTAATCAGGTGAAAGGGCAGAACACGCTGCAAACTCCCCTCACAGGCTCTGGAAGTGCTCAGGAGACAAACACATGGGACACTTTCCCCTGTCTGGCTGCCACAATGCCAGTCCGTGTCTCTACCCCTGTGTCTTCCTCTCGCTCCACCCCCCCCCCCCCCCAAATCACAGCTCTCCTGCGCTGCTATCCAATCCTGTCCTTCCTTGTTTTTGTTGTTAGGGGTGGGCTTCATTCTTAGTCACAGCAGTAACCAATCTGCCTCCAATCCTGCATCTGTACCCAATAGAGTCTCTCCTGGGTTGCTATCAGTTTAGTCAGAAAATGCAATGTTCAGAGAGCAATACTCTGCATATATTACAGAGGCAACACTAAGCCAGTGCTACACAAGCCTGAAATTTGTGTCAGGGTGGGTGCTATAAATTGATTAGCAGAAAGCTGCTCTACTCACAGCACAGCTCTGAAAGTCTCTGCCTATGTAAAGGGGTGTGTGTGCCTTTCCTCCAATCAGCTGTCTCCCAGTGTAATCCAACACTACACTGCTACTGCTTAATGAGGAAGTGAAAATTCTAACACGATGTGTCTAAATAGTAAATAAAGCAGAAGACAGCAGATATACATGTAAAACTTATGTAGGAGGAATTGTTTAATCTCGGTGTATCATCAAAATGGTGACCGCTTACATCATACCTTTATCAGGACAGCAATTGGCTGAATGATCAGAGTAACTAACTGGCAAAGAGAATGCATACACTTCACAGTAATAGAGAACAAAATATGAAAGCTGCACAAACATGGACTCTTCATAGCAATTCCCTGTGGCTCCCTTAGAGACTATACCATGCAGGCAAATGTTACTCTATCTAACAGTCTAGCTGAGAATCACTACTTCAGTAAAACAACACAGACCACAATCAACTACTTACAATAACCTTCAAACAGAAACGCACACAGTTAAGTCCGGAGGGGCTACGAGAACAGTTGGAGGGATCCTTGGACAAAGATAAAGCACCACCCCACTGGAACTGCCGTACTCTAGTAGTAATTTGGGGGTCTTCTGGAGAAGTGGTGTGCTATTTAAGTGGCTCCAAAGTCAAAAGATTTTTACCTTAATGCTGATGGGGCACACAGAAAAAAGGAGGAGGACTGCAACGGCAGGGCCCTCTACAATAGGAGATAAGGGGATGCTCTCTGTATTACCATTGCACTAAGCAGGTAAGTATAATATATTTTTTATTTTAGGGGGAAGAAAAAAAATGATCCTTTAGAACCACTTTAAGCTCTGGCCCAGCTGCTTGCACACTGGATCTGACAGTGGAGGGCCTCTTCAGGTGTGGTATCCTTGATCTGCTGAGGGAAGTGCGCTAAGGAACTTCTCTTCCCTGGGTGTGTCCAGGGAAAAGGAGAATAGGGGGCCTGTGCCTGCATCTGAGCATGGGGATTAAATGAGCTTCCCATTACATCAATAACTGACTATCCAGCCTCTGCGGAGGAACCAGCATACAGGAAGTATTTTGCAAGTCCCAGCTTTCAATGCACTTGAGGAAACTCAGAAATTGGATAACAGGTGGGTGGGACAAACCGAGTGTGAACCTACCGGTTAAAATTCAAACGATAACATTTTGCTTGCTTACTGGGTATTGTCAGCTTCACCCATGTTTGTAATGCAAGAAACGGGTGTATCACTTTTTTATTTAGTGCTGCTGAAGGAGAAGAGCGAGCACGTGAATGCTTAGCAAGTCCACCAATCAGTTAATGGGTGCTCAGAATAAACAGAGGGAATGCTGGGACTTGGAGAGCACAGGAGAGTTACTTCCTGTGTACTCATTCCTCCACTGTACTCATTCCTCCACCAGATGGGCAGTTAGCCTAGGTTCACACTGATGCGGTTGGTGCGTACCGCATTTTGCACGAACACAGCATCCCATTAATTTGAATGGACCGCTGTACCTGCGATTCCCGCAGGAAAAAAGTCCCTAATTTTTTAAACGCGGCTGCATGGAACCACTTGGTTTTGCACCATGCCATTTCATGCATCAATACGTAGGGGTGCCATAGAAATAATGATTAATAATTAATGGCACACTTGCACATTTGCAAAAAAGCAGCACGTTTTGGCTGGGGGTGCAGGAACGCGTGCAATTTACACACATTCTCGCACCTGCAATAGTGTCTACTTAGCCTTAGGCTTGGTTCACATCTCTTCACTTCCGCGACCATGCATTTTTCCTTGTGTTTTATGTTCTTTAACGCACTTTTTTTGTGTGTTTTACATGCATTTTCATGCGTCTACATAGACTTCAATGGGGCCAGAAAACACAGGTAAATGCATAAAATATTAGACATGCCTAATTTTTTTACAATGCAGCGCAACACAAGTGTGACTGCACTGTCCACTGTTAACTCTTTACAAAACATTCAGGGAAGCAGCACAGAGAGCAGGATTGAAAGTTGTAAACTGCTGGGGTAAGAATTTTAACAAATAACTTACTGGAGAATGTTGATTTAATTGTGCTCAGTGTTAACTACTTGAGCCACAGCACCTTTAACTTCTAGTTAGTGTATAGGTTAGATGTTAGTTATGGTTAGTGTAACATTAAGGTAACATGAAGTTAGGTTGACGAGGGCACAAATTAGCATGACCACAACTTTTTTCACAGGTATGCGATTGCTAAAGATTTAAATGACCTTGGGTTCACTTATGTGAGCATTTGATGCTTGCGCAGCAAACACAAATATCATCTAGATCATCTAAATTCATTGTTGCAGCTTAAGCCTCCTTCACACAGGGTGTATGAATCTGTTCACAGTGTGAGGGCCTTGTTTACCTGCACAGGTGTTTTGTGCATTGTAGAGCTGCAACTAACGATTATTTTCATAATCGATTAGTTGGCCGATTATTGTTTCGATTAATCGATTAATAATCTTAAACAAAAGTGTAGTGTATAATTTAGTTAATATGTAAAGTTTAAAAAAAAAGGCAATTTATTCTTGTATATCTCTATGCAGTGGTAAATATAAATAACCACTATATGGTTAGGGAGCAAAATATCTAATCCAGAATAACAGACAGAAGAGATATATACTGTATATACTATTAGAGGAGATATATACTGTATATACTATGAAAATGTGAATCTGGTAAATATCATCAGACTCAGAGATCAAATTTTTTTATTTAACAAACAATGTCTTCCTTCAAAAATAAAATGTTATTTTAAGAACGTTCGTTCGATTTTCTAATCGTTGGTGGGGTCAAATCGACGTTCATTTTCAACCACAGTGACGGGAAAATTTTGAAATAGCAAACTTCTTGGTCAAAGGAATTTTCAGACAGTGTATGTGGTTTTCGTTCAGAAATTACATTCATTTTAAAAACAGAATGTTAAAAACCAAGTGAAAATTTCAAACAACATTCTTTCATTCAGCGAATGTACAAAGATTTTTCGTCTGATTATTCTCGTCTGAATATTTTGTCTGAAAATTGATCCGTGTGGCCAGCATAAGGCTCGGTACACACCTATGCAGTTTGCTTTTGATCTGTTTCTGCAGTGCTTTTTGCTGTGCATTTTGACTTTTGCGCACGTGATTGTGCTGCGATTTGCCTTCTTGCATTTATTTTTGGCCAATTTGTTGTTGGGAAGATTAAAAAAAACAAAAACTGCTGCAATAATTACATTCTTTTCTGCAGCTTCTCCATTGAAGTATATTGAACCAAAAAAAGCACCGCTTTGCAATAAAAAAAAAGTCCCTGACCCTTTCCAAATACTCAGCGGCTGAAAAAAGCATAGATGTGAACGTGTCCCATAGGAAACCATGTAAATGGACTGTAGTGCGTTTCTGCAAAAAGCACTAAACACATAGATATGAACCAGGTCTAAGACGTTTAGTAACATAATGGGGTTAAAAAAAGTAAAATTAGCCCTTTATAGTACAAAGAAAAACAGATAATCACTACTGTAAGGGGTTCATTTTTTTTACTGTAGAACTGTGAAAGTAATATTTACAGTAGCAATTATTTGCTCTTTTTGTACTATAAAGGGCTTATTTTAGTTTTTTTTAACCCCATTATGTTACTGGCCGATTAATCAATTATGAAAATAGTAATCGATAACTTTCATAATCGATTACTTTCATAATCGATTAGTTGTCGATTAATCGATTAGTTGTTTCAGCCCTAGTGCATTGCCATGAAGGCAGTCCCATTGCTGTCAATTGGGATGCTGCAGCTGTGCATCCCCGTGCAGGTAAACTCGGCACTCATACAGGCTACGGATTAAACCGCTGTGTGAACTACAGTAGGTGACCGCGATATTGTGTCAATCTCGCCGCATTTCTCGGCGAGCCCCGTCGCAGGAGCCAGCGCCGAGATGGCTCACTCATCGGGAAAGGAAAAGGGCCCCCCGCCCGCAGACCCCGACAACCAACGGCCAGGGTTGTCGGGAAGAGGCCCTTGTCCTCATCAACATGGGGACAAGGTGCTTTGGGGTGGGGGGGCCCCTCTCCCCCAAGGCACCCACCCCCCCCATGTTGAGGGCATGCAGCCTGGTACGGCTCAGGAGGGGGGGGGGGCGCTCGCTCGTCCCCACCCCCTTTCCTGGCTGGCCGGGCTGCGTGCTCGGATAAGGGTCTGGTATGGATTGGGGGGGGGACCCCCACGCCAATTTTTTGGCGTAGGGGGTTCCCCTTACAATCCATGCCAGACCTAAGGGCCTGGTATGCCCCTGGGGGGGGGGAAACCCAGGCCGGTTTTTTCATTTAAAATTTGGCGCGGTGTTCCCGCCTCAGGATTCATACCAGACAGCTGTCAGCACTGCCTGTCATTCATCGCGGAAGGAAAACAAAGTTTTCCTTTCCCGATGAGTGAGCAAGCGCGACATGCACAGTACCCTGTCGCCGAGAACCAGCGCGATGGTATCGCGCTGGAAACACAATCTCGCGGTCAGGTACTGCAGGTCTTGAGCTTCATTTAGATGGCTGTGGAGCCTACAGAGGTGAATGCAGGAGCAGTGGCTGAGCAGACACAGTTGCATGTCAAAATTTTACATGCAGGCAGGAGCAGGTGCATGGATCTGAACACAAGTGTGTATTTGGATCTGTGCACCCACTCCTGCCCACATGTCAAATTTTGACATGCAGCTGTGTCTGTTCAGCTACTGTGCCTGCATCTACTTCTATAGGCTCCCCGCATGAAGCCAAGGGCGGGTGCAGGCATAAAAACAAAGTGAACCATTTGAACAAACCATCTGAATTATTCTGGTTATAGTTTCTATATACATTTTTATACAGTATATTACTGATATCAATCATCTATTGCTGGCTGCAATTAGTCAGCATTAGTTCACCATAACATTTGTAGCACCCTCCTAGTAAAGAGCAGGCTGCTAGGTAAATTTAGTCTGGCTCCCCTGTAATCAGTGGAGCAAAGGTTGCTTATCTAGGGCTGCTCAGTGTTTCGCAGGCTGCTGCTCTGTTACTTCCCCCTGTTTTCTAGAGATATCTAGAAGCAAAGTGGAAGGGAGAGCAGAGCATGCAGCCTGAATAGTTATGGGACTCCGGACAATCCATGGCGAGGTGTGCCCAGAAGGTGGCGAGAGAGCCGATAAATAGTTCTGAGCACCACATGCAGAGACCTCCGTGTGGGGTCTCTGCCCCTTGGGCATCTTTCTGGAAGGATCTGTAAGGAAGACATAGAGGTCTCAGTTAGGCTTAGCTGGGAGGCCTATTTGCAAGTTAAAACCAAGGATCAAGTGGGGTCTGGAGAATCTCACTGAAGAGAGCAAGGAGGATGTTGGTAAAAAAGAGTCCAGCTCTCCTATAGTAGTGTAAACTACATATCCCTCACTAGAAAGAGACCGGTGGATCTCGGCAGGAGGTAAACAATGAACCTGTGGCTGAGTAAGCAACCCTATTGCTTAGGAGATAATGACTGTGTGTAGCTTTTAAACTCTGAAAGGAGTATAGGTCACCGTCAGCATAGAGATCCTGTGGGACATTCAGCAGTTGTGCAGTTGAGCAGTCTGAAGTACAGCTGTAAATTGAGGAGTGCTCAAGTTACCCAGTTTTAAAGTTTTTGGGGTATCCCATGCTCCCTCTCCCAAGTTCATCATTCCCAATAAAACCCCAAAAAGAAATCCCTAGACTGTTCTTAGGAGCCAGTGGAAGAATGCAGCAAATGCTGTGTGCCTGGCTGTGTGTGCTCAGAGAAGGGAAAAAGGACCAAAATGTCCAGCGGCTCTTTAGGGGGTTAGCTATACAGTGACAGCTCTGCCTGACCCTCTGTTGTGAATGGGCATACAGTGACATCACTTGTAATGTCATCACACTCCCAATGTAAACACAGCACAGAAGTGCTGCATTTACGTTCTCTTTCACAGACCACTCCTTTTGAGCATCCTATGAAAGCATTGGAATGATGGTTTCAGTTCCTTGGATTAGCACTGGATGCTGGCTGTCACGGGCAGCCAGCGGTTCTAACACCTACCCCTGCCGAAATTCATGCTGCTGTTTTAATATGGCACTTGGACAAATAGCTGCTATCCTAGTACCGCTTTAAACCAGTGCTGGGAACGCAAGTTGTTAAAATAAAAAAAGCTGAGGGTTTAGTACTACTTTAAGTTAGGCAGACCATGGCAAAATATAGTTTATGCAGAAAAAAGGTATAGCATTGATAACTCACTTATCCATCACAAGATTTCTATCTGGATGCACAGCTATTTGATTTCAGGAAGCCTTGAATTTTTATGAATACAAGGCTTAATCGGATTGGCTGATGTAGAGATCATCTGCCCGCCTTGTATTCCTTCATAAAAATACAAAGCTTCCTGTGAATGGCTGAACAGTTGTTGGCATGGGAAATCCCTGTACTGCTGCCGATACCGCCTGGCCCACAATTAAAGTGACAATAAAGCTTGGAGTTAGGTTTTAACCCTTTCAAACTATCAAAGAAATAAAAAATATTTTAACTTTCCTACATGCACTGGTCCTCTCCTGAGGCTGTGGAGCTACACTGTGCATGACAGTCCATTACAATCCATGTGTTCTGTATCCACCACAAACAATTTTGAAAAAAGCAGACAGGACTAGAGAACATATCAAAATGAAGAATGCCAAAGTAAAAAAAAACAGGGGTAATTAGTCAAAACTGAAAAAAAAGAACACGCAGCATGTACAGTAAGATAATGCAAAAGCAAGGGAACGTGGGGTTTAAATCCTCTTAAAGAAAAAAACAAAAACAAAAAAAACATAGTTTGCAGGAAAATGTACATTTACGGAAACGCCTTTCAGCATTCCGGATAATGGACCCGATACCTGGCATGACAACAAAGCGAAGAGCAAAGTGCAGACAGAGCGTAGGAGTGCTTTCGGATGTCTTCGGTCACGGTCGTACGAAAGTTGCCTCGTAATTGCAGCACAAATCCTTAATAACTTTCGGGAGACTGGATAATTCAGTTTTGGTTTGACGGACGCTGAACTTTCTCTGCTGTTTAATATTTTAGGCTTTTTGAAAGAGATAAAACAAATGTGATAGATCATCAATTACTCAATACACAAGATACCCGCTTGGCAAGCAGACGGGCACAGCGCTGCCCACAACGCAACATAAATGCCTTTTAAAAGGAAGGAACACACCAGCAAGTATGCAGATTAATGAGTCAGCATGTAATGGAGGCTCCATTTAAAGTAATCGGAGGGAGCGCACGGTGCGCTGAGAACACAAAGTACTTGTCTGAATAAGTTCTATTTTTCAGGGATAAGCAGGATTGAATAATGCATATTACAGAGCAGCCAATATGATTTAAAGGTGACACGCTGTACTCAAGAGGCTTCTTGCTG
The DNA here is from genome assembly GCA_037952835.1 of Lithobates septentrionalis. NCBI lineage: Eukaryota > Metazoa > Chordata > Amphibia > Anura > Ranidae > Lithobates > Lithobates septentrionalis. Next base: position 6,708,376 of record JBBDGP010000497.1, on the reverse strand, counting down.
GGAGGGGGCCACACGCTTTTTGAAAGACCGATCCTCTGCAGTATATCATGATTAGCCACAAAGGAACATCAGTTAAAAAATCAGGATATTACCTCCTCTGGTATTCTTAAAGGGAACCTGTCAGGCTTTACAATATGAAAGGTACCGCTGGTAAGTTGTTTTTCAAGGGGGGTGGTTATGTGGCAGTCAGTCATTCTCATCCTTGCTTCACTACTTGGAAATCACCAATCCTAAACATGTATGTATATTTACACACACACGTATTGCAGGTCAGCGGCTCACTATGTAGTAAAAGGATGTGGATGGCAGCTTGGGCGTAAGCAATGTGAGCTTTGTTTCTGCTCTTTGTAGCAAATCTGTTTGTTGCCAGGCAAAAAAAAAAAAAACACAGGTCACAGTTTTGCACAGCTGAACAAAATAGATGTCACAATCAGGCTGCCACCACTGATATTCAGCAGTGGAATATGATCAATGAATTTCAAAGGGCCATTTCAAAGCAAAGCCTTAAAGCTGAACTCCACAAAAGTGCAAACTACTTTCCTTGCTGTATACAGCATAAATGACTCTTCAGTAGGATACTTCTGGGTCAGGGGCATTTTCTCAAAGCAGTGGGCCTGTCTTCAAGACTATAAGTTGGGCTCCTTGGTGAATGTGAAAATGTTGTGTGTGTACTGCACGGTTGCAAAAAGTGGGTAAATATTGGGCATGGCTTAAAGAGGTGTGGTTACACTATAGAATCTAAGTTGACTTACATCATGAAGAATGAAACAGTGTTGAATAAGGAATGCAAGCACAGTATCTGTGTAGGTACATTGGAGTGGCCCCTGAACTTTGACCCCTGAACTTTGTGTCACTTTCTACTGACCCCTGAACACTGCATCATTTACTGACCTCTGAATTCTGTGCAACTACTGACCCCTGAACTCTTCATCACTTACTACTCTGCGTCATTTCATACTGACCTCACGAATTATGCATCACCTGATGCTAACCTCAGGAATTCTGCATCACTTAATACGGACCTCTGAACATTCCGTCATTTACCACTGAACTCTGTGTCACTTACTACTCACCTCTGAATGCTACATCACTTAGTGCTAACTTCTGCGTCACTACTGACCTCTGAAAACTGCAGCACTTACTACTGAACGCTGAACTCTGCATCATTTACTACTAACCCCTGAGTCACTTACTATTGACCTCTGAGCGTTACTTACTATTGGCCCCCATGTAACTACTGACCTTTAAACTTTGTATCACTTGCCCCCTGAATTCTACGCCACTTGCAACTGACCTCTGCATCACTAATGATCTCTGAATTCTGTGACACTACTGAACCCTGAACTCTGAGTCGCTTACTACTGACCCCTGAACTTTGCATCACTTACTACTGACCCCTGAATTCTGCGTCACTTACTACTGACCATTGGGGTCAGTATCATATGACGTGGAGTTCAAGGGTCAACAGTAAATGACACAGAGTTCAAAGGCCAGCAGTGACACAGAGGACTAGAGTAAGTGACCCTCTGTCTCACAGTACAAACAGCCCTCCCTTGCACAGCTTACCTCTGTTCTCCCTCTCCCTTGATCCTTCACAGTACAAAGGGCACTGTAGCTTTGGCTCTACTCCTCCTTCCCCTCCTCCCTGGTCCAGCAGGCATGGCTTTCTTACAGCCAATCGTGACCCTGCTATAGGGGCCCTCCCTTGGACTAATACAAGCCCTGTATTCATAATACATCATTAAATGTGTAGCCAGGTGTTGCTGCTGGCTGTGTGTGGATTTCCCCGCCTCCCACCGCTGTGAGCAGTTACAGAGCATCTGGAGGAGAGGGCAGTGTTCCTCTCCCTTAGCTTCCCTGCTGTCACAGAACTTTATTCAAGCAGACTGTGGGATCCCCCATCGCTCTTGCTCCCCCCTTCCTCCTGGCAAACAGCAGCAGAGAGCCAATCAGAGCACCATGGAGGATGGTAAGTGATGCTAAAGATTCTGGGAAATGTAGTCCTAAAAGGGGTGCTGCACAATAAAATTCAGTGGAAGCTGATGGCGCTGTGGACTATACTACCCAGTATTTCCTGCACAACAGAGGAGGAGAAATAGGACTTTCCCCCTGGTAATTCTAGATCTAGAGAGATTGGGGTCTTTGGCTAGAGGAAAGCAGAACGTGCAGACCTGCCAGTGCTCACCAGAGAGACCACTATGGGGGAGACAGAGCAGCACAGGAACTAGAGTGTGCAGCCTGAGCATCCAGGGAGCTGAGAGACACAGAGTCATTGTGTCTTGGGACCAGAGCTGCGGAGACCCTTTGCCGTGTGTATTTATAGCCAATGAGGACTTGATTGAGAGGACTAAGACACCTGGGGTCCAGACCTGTTGCATACCAGAAGCGCTGAGCAGAACAACTGAGCTTAAACATTTACCACCCACAGGTAATGCCGATAGAATGCACCTTGCTTAGCAGCCCTGTCAGCCATCCATTGCATGGGGACAGCTGTATGTGCACCACCTTACAGAAGGGCACCAACAAAAGCTGACTAATACTGACAATTAGGCGCCATAACTTGGATAGGGTAAGTATGGGATGCCCACTTGATTGAAGAAATAAAGAATTGGGACTCCAACTATATACACTCCTTGTTTATAACTTCCAGCTCCAGCACATCACTTGGTTACACTTCCTCACTTCCAGGACCAGCTAGCACTATAGTTTAGGCCTGACACTGACTCCGCCAGGCCTTAGCAAATTGCCCTTTGCAGGCAGGGACCGTGGGCCCCTTTGGTGTGGCAAAAATGGTGGTAGTCCTAGTGCTAGCTGTTCACGTGGTAATCCCAGCACTAGATCTTCAGGCCCTGCCAGCCCTCCTGGCTGCAGCTGACCTCTTCCACTGCCCATGTCACCAAAGTCCACTACACTGGCTCTGCACCTATTCCAGATTGCAATCCCCCAGTCCTCTCAGTCGTGCCTCTCCATTCCTCCTGACTGTGTGAACACTCACCAGCCCTCTTGGCTGCCTTTGTGGAACTCCTGGAGACTTGCCCGGCAGTGTTCTCCTGCTGTCCTCTTGTGCCTCCTGGTCAAGACACCTCTGTGGGTTATGAGAGGATCCCGTCCGCACCTGAGCCCAGGCCCAAGGTCACCCCCCCAGACCGAGGAGCTCCCTCAAAGGCGCCCCAACAGCCTAACACTCCATCTTCATCATCCACCCTATCACAACTTCTCCCAAGCTGACCCTGAGTATTTGAAGAGGTCTGCCCCCTGCCAATCCTAGTTGGGGAGTGGACACGGCCCTCAGAATATTCACGGTAGCTCCACCTCTCCTCCTTCCTTTCCAGAAGCTTTAGGCACTGGAAGAGTAGGTCTCAGTCATGCTGCCTGTGAGTCACCCAGCCCTGCCTGGCTTGCTGCCAATTCAGAATCAAACACATAGGCTTGGCTACCTGCCAAGCCTGCTTAAATTTTCCTACACTACAAAAAAACGCCAGTCAAAGCTCATGTCACTAAATAAAATGGTTAGCTTACAGTCCTATTTACACCTTGCTTTTGCTTGGTGCTTCAACACCACCATGCCAACAAAAATATCTTCTTACCAGAAACAAGTATAAAACAAGCATATGGGTATATGGCACATCCAATCCTTAAACAGGCAACATCAATCGGCTGATCATCAGAATCAACTGGGAGCTCAAAAGTGTGAGGATCCTCTGCAGTTTCACAATAGCCTCCTCTTTAACTGCAGAGGATCCTCATACCTTTGAGCTCCCAGTTAATTCTGATGATCAGCCGATGATGTTGCCTGTTTAAAGGGCTTGAAACCCTCTGCGTTTTTCACCTTAATGCATTCTATGGACTATGGTGAAAAACCTTTTTTACTGCAGCAGCGCCCCCGAGCCCCCCTTACACTTACCTGAGCCCCGTAATTCCCGCAACGGGAATGAGCAAACCAGCTCCGGCCAGTGTCTCCTGACCTAATTGGATAGATTGATAGCAGCGCAGCCATTGGCTCCCGCTGCTGTCAATCAAATCCAATGACGGGGGCGCCGGAGCCGAGTCCTGCTGTCTCTGTCAACAGACGTAGCAGCAGGACACGGGAGAGCGCTCACACGGGTGTCCCGTCGGAGAGTTCCTCTCCGACGGGACACTCGAAAAGAGGAGGAGCCAGGAGCGCCACGGAGGGACCCCAGAAGAGGAGGATCGGGCATAACCAACTGCACAGCGGAGGTAAGTATGACATATTTGTTTTTTTGTTTTTTTTAAAAACCTGAACCTTTACAACCCCTTTTAAGTATTGGATGTGCCATATACCCATATGCTTGTTTTATACTTGTTTCTGTTTAAGAAGATATTTTTGTCAGCACGGTGGTGTGTGTTTCATTATGCCCTGAAGTTGGGGTGAGGTTCTTCATTTCCATGTCCACCTATACCCACTGTTTCTTCATCTATTCCTTACCTCCAGCGCTGCATATGGACTTTATATTTTTTACCTATACTGCAATCGTATGTTATGCAAGCTGCTTTTTATTCAATACTTATTTTGCATCCTAGTGTGGATATTATCCTTTGTTGTTTTTCATCAGGACTGGATAGACTGAAATACAACTTCTTTGGCAGACAAAGCAGCTCTCATACATACAGTATCTCACAAAAGTAAGTACACCCCTTACATTTTTGTAAATATTTTATTATATCTTTTCATGTGACAACACTGAAGAAATGACACTTTGCTACAATGTAAAGTAGTGAGTGTACAGCTTGTATAACAGTGTAAATAACTCACACACAGCCATTAATGTCTAAACCGCTTGCAACAAAAGTGAGTACACCCCCAAGTGAAAATGTCCAAATTGGGCCCAATTAGCCATTTTCCCTCCCCAATGTCATGCGACTCAGTGTTTCAAAGTCTCCGGTGTGAATGGGGAGCAGGTGCTAAATTTGGTGTTATCACTCTCACTCTCTCATACTGGTCACTGGAAGTTCAACATAGCACCTCATGACAAAGAACTCTGAGGATCTGAAAAAAAAGAATTGTTGCTCTACATTAAGATGGCCTAGGCCAGTGAAGGTGAACCTTGGCACCCCAGATGTTTTGGAACTACATTTCCCATGATGCTCATGCACCCTGCAGTGCAGTTGAGCATCATGGGAAATGTAGTTCCAAAACATCTGGCGTGCCAAGGTTCGCCATCACTGGCCTAGGCTATAAGAAGATTGCCAAGACCCTGAAACTGAGCTGCAGCACAGTGGCCATGACCATACAGTGGTTTAACAGGACAGGATCCACTCAGAACAGACCTCGCCATGGCCGACCAAAGAAGTTGAGTGCACGTGCTGAGCGTCATATCCAGAGGTTGTCTCTAGGAAATAGACGTATGAGTGCTGCCAGCATCACTGCAGAGGTTGAAGGAGTGGGGGTGGGGGGGGGGTGTCAGCCTGTCAGTGCTCAGACCATATGCCGCACACTGCATCAAATTGGTCTGCATGGCTGTCGTCCCAGAAGGAAGCCTCTTCTAAAGATGATGCTCAACAAAGTACGGAAGCAGTTTGCTGAAGACAAGCAGACTAAGGACATGGGTTATGGGAACCATGCCCTGTGGTCTGATGAGACCAAGATAAATATTTGGTTCAGATGGTGTCAAGTGTGTGTGGCGGCAACCAGGTGAGGAGTACAAAGACAAGTGTGTCTTGCCTACAGTCAAGCATGGTGGTGGGAGTGTCATGGTCTGGGGCTGCATGAGTGCTGCTGGCACTGGGGAGTGACAGTTTATTGAGGGAACCATGAATGCCAACATGTACTGTGACATACTGAAGCAGAGCATGATCCCCCCCCTTACTTCAGAGACTGGGATGTAGGGCAGTATTCCAACATAATTTCCCCAAACACACCTCCAAGATGACCACTGCCTTGTTAAAGAAGCTGAGGGTAAAGATCATGGACTGGCCAAGCATGTCTCCAGACCTAAACCCTATTGAGCATCTGTGGGGCATCCTCAAAAAAGGACGGTGGAGAAGCGCAAGGTCCCTAACATACACCAGCTCCGTGATGTCGTCATAGAGGAGTGGAAGTGGACTCCAGTGGCAACCTGTGAAGCTCTGGTGAACTCCATGCCCAAGAGGGTTAAGGCAGTGCTGGAAAAATTGGATTTTTGTACTCAATGTAAAATCCATTTCTCTGAGTTTGACGAACACAGTGCCTCCCTTATCTTGACCATTGGGTTTAATTGCCTCCGCAGGAGTAGGACTAGGCAGAACAAAAAACACCTGGCTACGCCCATGGGCTGTCCTCAGTCAGTATATAACCCCCTCCCTGCTCTAGGTATTCAGTTTAGTAGCAAGCAGTAATAGAAGTATCAAAAACTCCATAGAGGGGTGGGTGCTGTGTCCGTCAATGAACTCAGAGAAATGTATTTTACGTTGAGTACAAAAATCCCATTTTCTCTTTCGTTCATCGACGGACACAGCGCCTCCTTAATCTTGACCATTGGCCCTAACCAGGAGCTTTAACCAGGTCACAGGAGGCCCATTTGAAATAAAACATTTTAAAGAAAAAACACCCCTTAAGAAGGAACCCCCTCTTAAACAGCAGCCTGCAAAACCTTGCGGCCAAAAGAAGCATCCGCAGATGCCAAAATATCTACTTTATAGAATCTTGTGAAGGTATGCACTGACGACCAAGTGGCCACCTTGCAAACCTGTGATATTGACGCTTGATGACGGAAGGCCCAAGAAGTACTAAGCACCCAAGTAAAATTTGCTGTGAGAGGGAAAGGAGGAACACGACCCTTAATAGAATAGGCCTGAGTCACAGTCCGTCTGATCCATCTGGAGATGGTAGCCGAGGAAGCGGCCAGCCCTTTCTTTGGTGCCTGTGTAACCAAAAAAAGTGAGTCTGACCTCTGGAAGGACTCAGTGGCTGTCAGATACACTCAAATCGCACAAACCACATCCAAGGTATGCCACGCAAATTCCTTGGGATGAGCCTGGATGGAACACAAGGATGGCAACACAACGTCCTCATTCAAATGGAAGTCAGAGACAACCTTGGGCAGAAATGACAGACAGGGACGAAGAACCACTTTATCCCTATGGAGTACTAAATAGGGACTACGACAGGATAATGCCGCCAACTCCGAAACCCTGCGGACCGAGGTAATAGCCACCAAGAATGCCACCTTCTGGGACAATGTAGGTAAGGGAATATTCTCGAGTTGAGGTTTCTGGAGAACCAATAGTACTAAGTTTAAATTCCATGGCGGCAAAAAAGAGACCGTACAGGAGGAGCCACATGCCAGACTCCTTGAATGAAGGTACGAACTAAATAGGGGGTGGCTAGGGGTCGCTGAAAGAAGACTGCTAAGGCAGACACCTGGCCCTTGATGGTACTCAAGGCCAACTTCTGCTCAATGCCCCACTGAAGAAAAGCTAAGATCCGAGCCACAGAAAGGGAACAAGGATGAACACCAAGAAATGTACGCTTTCCACGTGCAAAGGTATATCTTACTAGAAGCCGACTTCCTTGCCTTCTCCTCTATCTCTCAGTACCTGGCTTTCAATGGCTAGGCAATTAAAACCAGTTACTGTAAAGCAGTCTGGAAGCTCAGCCCTCGGTACAAATGGTCCTCTTTGAGAGGTAGCTTCCAAGGGACGTTTACGGCCACCAGAATGACCAAGAGACTTTCGCCCTTGGTCCTTCACAGGCACCGCAGAAGAGGAAGGCGTTGACCCCGCAGTGGCACTAGGACGACTGTGGCAACCATCAGAGGAACCCATGAGATTGCCACAAGTCTCAGTTACTTTCTGTTGAACTGAACCTGCTGACGTTTAAGAAAAACTACTAACCTGGTCAGCATTCACTCCAGAGTCAGACCCAGATAACCAAATTTCCTGGACGGGGCTAGAGGGCGCCTTGGGTAGTTCGGACATCACCCGAACCTTTACAGGAATTATACCCGCACAAGGAGACACAGGGCCCCCCGAAGTGGACAAACTCTGTTCCCCTTCTTTGGTACCCCAAAATTCAATTTGTGGACCCCCTTGACGCTCACGAAGAAAGTCCATGAATCTGGAAACCAGCGAAGATGTCCCCCCACCCCAGCAATGGGTGAGGGCAGACCTTCGTGCTGAAGGAGTCTTGTCAGTGGATCCGGAGAAGCATGCTTTAGGCTTACCAGACCAAGATTGCTTGGAACTTCCTGGGGGGAAGACTTGAGAGATCGGTTTCCTTTAACTGCATTCCCGGGAGCCCGGAAGAATTTTGGGCTGAGAAGGAAGGCCCCCGTCTGTGAACAGGCTCCTTCCCTTTCCTGTAACACCCTTAAATGATGTCATCCAGGGTAGCCCCAAACAGGTGCTCGCCTTGAAAGGCCAGATCAATGAGAACTTTCTTAGAGGCTTGGTCTGTCAGCCAATTCTTAAGCCAACGTAAATGTCTAATCACCACCGATGAAATGGAAAGCTTGGACAGCACAGGAGCTGCATCCAAGGCTGCATCACAAATATACTGCCGCCAATGGGCCAACTGGTGCGCTAAATCAACATAAGCAGCGGAAACCTGCTCGCTACCCAGACCCTGGCGCAAAAACTTGGCCCATTCAGTTAGGGTCTGCGACACTAGGGCCGAGGCCAAGACTGGATGCAATGCCCAACCAGCCATAGTAAACATGCTGTGTGCCACAGCCTCCGCTTTCCTGTCAGCCGGGTCCTTAAAGGAAGGGGATTCCCCTACTGGGATCATGGTTGCTTTATTTAACCTGGAAACAGGAGGGTCCACCACTGGTGGGGTAGTCCACTTTTTTAAAAGTGATTCTTCAAAGGGGTAGCGTACAGAGAAACATTTGGGGACCGCAAAGGGTGACTTTTGTTGTTCCCATTCCATAGGTAAACCTATCAAAATAAGGCAGATAAGGAAACACCTTTGGTGTGTGAGGTGACTTATGCGTACCGAAGCTAATAAGCCAGATCCGTGGCCCTGTCAGCTGCATCCTCCATCTTTAGAGTTACTTACCGATCCATGGTGCAGTTGACTCTCCAGACAGAACTCCTCGCCACCAAAGTGGGGAACAGCTATCTAAACAAGCCTCTAAGTTAGATGAGATGGAGAACAGGAGTAGAAGAGATAATGTGAGGCTGATAGGTTTACCCGAAAGGAGTGAGGGCGCCAACCCAATCGCATTCCTAGAAAAATGGCTGGGGGAGCTAATCGGGAAAGAATCATTCTCGGCTTCGTTTTCCATCATAAGAGCTCATAGGATCCCTTTCAGGGCACCATCGGAGGGGGGCCACCCGAGACCCCTCCTCCTGAGATTTCTTAACTACCAGGATAAAGTAACCTTATTACGGAAGATCAGGGAAGCAGGGGAGGTTTTTTTTAAAGGAGCAAAAATATCGTTTTATTCCGACTTCTCTCCGGATTTGCAGAGGCGTAGGGCAGAGTTTACCCAGGCAAAACGCAATCTACAAAAATTTAAGTTGCCCTATGCTCTTTTATATCCGGCAAGGTTGCGGGTTGCGGCTCTGGGGGAGACTCTGTTTTTTAACTCCCCTGCCGAAGTTGAGAAGTGGCTGGAAGATAATAGGGAAAAAATCACGAATTTTACGTAGAGAATGGGGGAAGATATAATAGGCCGGGATATCAATAGGATGGTACGACAAGGCATTGGGAGGTACAGGGGCTGTATTTTTGTTTTTGTTTTTTTTCTTGTTCTTGCTTTTTTTCTTTTTTTTTTTTTCCCACCCCTTTCTGCCATCTGTTAATGCTTTTTGTTATAAGGGGATGGGAGGGGATGGGTGCACACAGCTATTTGTGGGTAGGGTGGTGTGGGGTTGTGTGTGGAAGATTTGGTGTAAAAGGTTGGTGTTAGTGTAAGAGGCAACGGTCATGGTAAACCCCCAGGGGGTACACCTAGATAGGTGGGTACGGGTGGGGGGGGGGGGGGGGAGGAGGATGGGGTGGGAGGGTAGGGGAGGTTAGGTGGGGAGGGAAGGGAAGGGAAGGGGTGGGAAGATGGGAGGGAGGGGAAATAGGGGGGGTAAATCATTCCTTACGAACACTTATACCACTAGAAATTATAACGGAGGTATCCAGACCTTCCTTAAGATTATTTTTGCACATACAGGCACTTTTTATAGTAAATAGGTTTTTGTTTGTTCTACACGCACATGCAAGCACTGTCTATGTCAAATTTATGCCCAAAGTAAGGCTAATATAGCCAAAATGAATACGTGGTCTAGTGGCCAAGTATGCACACACACGGAACTGTTATCACAGCCACTAGGAGGAGAAAAATTTGTTTTGGGTTAGGGTTATATATATTAAATTTCTCTTATATCTTTCTGTTATATACGTTTGTATGTGTCGGGGTAAAGGATATTCCTCAGTCTTTAGATGTTAGCTAAGACTCTGAAAATAGGATCCTGGAATGTCAGGGGCCTAGGTACACCACTTAAAAGATTAGCAGTGTTCTCTATGATGGAGAGTTGTGGGGCGGATCTGGTCTGTCTGCAGGAAACCCACCTAACCAAGGAAACTATTCATCACCTACAGATGAAAAAATTTCAAACCCAATTTCATGCGGTTCACTCCTCCTACAGTAGGGGAGTGAGTGTTTTGGTAAAGTCTGGGGTGAAGTTTTCCTGCAGCCAGGTCAGGATAGACGAGTTGGGTAGATACATCTTCTTATTATGTTCTATTGAAAACGCCAGGTATGTGGTGGCAAATATATATATCCCTCCGCCCTTTAATCTGGATGTCTTGCTTAAACTGCATGAATTTTTGCTAGATAAAAAAGAGGTGCCGATTGTAGCAATGGGGGACTTCAACGAGGTTCTAGATAAAGGGCTGGATAGATTCCCACTACGAAAAAGCTCAGAGGACTCAGTAAGGAGTCGGTTAAGCTTCTTTCTGGAAGAAGTGGGATTAATGGATTTGTGGAGGGCACGGAACCCAGGCGTGCTGCAATATACTTGCTGTTCTGCATCTTACTCCGTGCTTTCAAGGATAGACCTAGCCCTAGGAAATGATAGGGCTCTCCAGATGGTAGAAAAAATAACATACTGGCCAAGAGGCATCTCAGACCACTCACCTATGGTAGTCATTTTAAATCTTGGGGAGCCTAGGCCCCGGAAGAACTGGAGTATAAGCCCGTACTGGTTTGAAATTATTAAAAAGACGGATGGGATACTTTCCTCCTTAAGGGAGTTTGTTGAGATCAATCAGGGAACGGTGTCCCCTTCTACGCTATGGGACGCCCTTAAGGCTTTTTTTAGGGGGGTCCTGATACAGCAGATAGCTACATTCAACAAAGAGGCTAGAAGGGAGGAGGAGAGCTTGTTGAGAGACGCTCTTGAAGCAGAAAACAACTATACTTGCAACCCAACCCCGGAGACGGAGAGTATCTGGCAAGAGAAACAACAAGTATATAAATCAGTGGTTATACAGAAAGCAGAAACCAGGCGGTTACTCCAAAGACAGGAATCTATGGTGGAGGGCGAGAGAATGGGAAGGACACTGGCTATGCTAGCAAAATCCAATGCAGCTCCATCCACGGTTCTCGCGATTAGATCCCAGAGCGGTGAGGTAGTATCAAGCACCTTAAAAATAGTACAAGCCTTCAGGGATTACTATAAAAAACTGTACTCCTCCCAGAAGAGGGGTAAGGAGGCTAAGATGGAGGACTTCCTAAGGGGGTTAGACATCCCCACCATATCACAGGAAGAAAGAGATATATTAGATGCCCCAATATCTATAGCAGAATTACACCAAGCAGTAGCAGGCATGGCAACCCATAAGTCGCCCGGACCAGATGGTCTTCCAATTGAGACCTACAAACACTATGGTGAAGTGTTGATCCCCGAACTGCTGAAAGTTTTGGGGGGGGCGCTTGAGGGGGGCCAATTACCTGCCTCAATGCTAGAAGCAACTATTATTGTATTACAGAAAGAAGGGAAAGATCCCTTGGATATGGCCGCCTATAGACCAATTTCGCTCTTATGCACGGACGTAAAAATTCTGGCCAAAGTACTGGCAGCAAGATTGAATGGGGTTATCCACAAGCTGATCCACGAGGACCAGGCGGGCTTCATAGCCAATAGATCCACGAGCCTGAATATTAGAAGGGCGTTTTTGAATGTACAGACCCCAATGGTGAACGAGGGTTCGAGAGCGTTGATGACCCTTGATGTATCCAAGGCTTTTGATAGCGTGGAGTGGGGCTATATGTGGCGCGTGCTGGAGATCTTTGGATTTGGCTCTGCCTTTATAGGGTGGATTAGAATGCTATATACTCGACCCAAGGCAAGATTAAAAATTAACAACGAATTGTCGGACTGGTTTGAGCTGGAGAGGGGGACGAGGCAGGGGTGCCCACTCTCCCCTCTGTTGTTTGCACTAGCGATGGAACCCCTGGCCATTTCCATAAGGGGAAGTCGAGCGATAACCGGCTTCCAGAGAAAAACAGGCGAGGAAAGAATCGCATTGTATGCGGATGACATTCTGTTATTTTTGGGAGACTCGAGGAAATCGCTACCGGGAGCAATGAGGATAGTGGAGGACTTCGGCAGTTTTTCTGGCTTAGAGATAAACTGGGAGAAATCAGAGTTTCTGCCGATAGACCCCATAAATGAGACAATAGCACCTGGTATGCCTCAGGTGGTAACAGTGGAAGCTCTGAAGTACCTAGGGATTGTCCTGACGAAGGACCCTGCTCTATATATCAGTAAAAACCTTGTCCCTCTATTAGCAAAATTTAAACGAAAAATAGGAATTTGGAGACGCCTACCTCTATCAGTTGCAGGAAGATGTAGCTTAATAAAAATGATATGGATGCCACAACTGCTATACGTCTTGCATAATTCCCCTGTCTGGATAGGTAAGAAGTGGTTTAAAAAAATTGACAGTCTCTTTAGGGAATTGATTTGGAAGGGGAAACAAGCCAGGATCCGTCTTGGAGTGCTCCAGCTCCCTACCCAGGAGGGGGGCTTTGCCCTCCCACATCCCGAGAGTTATTTTTACTCAACTCAGTTGCAGCAATTATTGGGCTGTGGGATACCGAAAGGAGGCACCCCTAATGGCAAGTTACTGTTGTTGAGCTCCACACATAATACAATTATTGAAGCCCTAGAGGCGGACGCGTTCCATGATAAATTTCCAACAATTAAATTGATAATCAAACTTTGGAAAACAGTTAAGAAAAAGATGGGGTATGGAGCCTTAACAGTCTACTCTCCTATTTGGAACAACCGTAATTTGCAGGAAGTTCTTAAGATAGGCATATTTAGAGAGTGGGAGAAGCTTGGTCTCAGTAAGCTAAGTCAATTATATAACGACTCTGGGTTAAAGAAATTTTCAGAACTGGTTGGGGAGTTTAAGCTTCCCCGGGGGTCTTTCTTCCTATATGTCCGGTTGGAACATGCCCTTAAAGCACAATTTAAAGCCCAGACTCCGAGATGGGAAGAGATGCCTCTATTTCAGTGCATAATTCAAATAACCCCCACTAGAGGGGTAATTTCAAGAATTTATGACCAATTAAGCAAATCGGTTAATAGCAGGGAAACACTCCTTGGGGTAAAGGCTAAATGGGAAGAGGAGGTGGGAGGAATGACCCAGGAACAATGGGTGAGAATTTTGGAGTTGGGAGCGCAGGTTTCTGTGACCCCTTCACAGAGACTCTCACACTTAATGCTGTTAAACAGAGCCTATTATACTCCTAAAAGACTTTTTAAATTTGGGAGAAGGCCCAATGACAACTGCCCCAGGTGTCGAAGGACGGGAGATCTCATTCACATGGTGTGGAGGTGTCCCAAGCTGTTTAGATACTGGGAGGAGGTGACTGGGAACTTGAGAAACATTTTCAGCACGACAGTGGCAAACGAGGCCTTGGTTTGTATTCTGGGGCATAGAAGAGTGATGGGAGAAAGGTTGAGTACTACCTTAGCTGTCACGCGGGCCCTGTTTCAGGCTAGAAAGTTGATAGCACTTAGATGGCAGGTAAAGGAGCCCCCCACCGTGAAAGACTGGATCTCTACAATGAATGAAACCTTGGGTAGGGAAAGAATGGAGTACATAAAAAGGGGCAATCTTCAGGAATTTGAAAGCATGTGGAAGATGTGGATAGAGAAAGTGAAGAGTCATTAATAGTGGGATCTGCATAGACACGGAATAGACTGAGGGATGGGCTTAATATAGGTATATAGGCAACTGGTATCCTTGCAGGCAAAGGATGCTATAATAAAGTGTTTCTGGATATGAACTTTTTTAGTTAAATATATAGTTTAGTAGGGCATAGGATAAACATATAGGGAGCAGGTGGGGGGGGGGGGGGATCGGGGTAGTAGGGCATAGGTAATTTGGTACACAATACAGGCTGGGTCAGTAGAAGATGGGCACGGGGAGCCCACAAGATCATTTTTACAAACCTCTCTTCTTGTATTTTTTGTTGGAGTTTTTGTCCTTTTTCTTCCTTCTTACGGGTCCCCTCTTTCTCTAAACTGAGTTGGAAAAGGATGGGTCCCTTTGGTTATCGAGTCCTAGTTAGTGGGGCTTACGAGATGGAAGGGACAGAGGACTAGTTGGTAAAGAGGCGTAATGGAATCCGTTGGTCATTATGGCGATTTAAAAAGCAATGAGAAAAAGTATAATCCACTATGATGTGAATACGAGAAGGCGACAGTTAATGAACATCAAACTGATTTAGCCCTCCAAACACTGTTTACTGATGTGGGAAAAAAAAAAAAAAAAAAACTAAAGAAAAAAAAATTAAAAAAAGAAAAAAAAAAAAAGTGGGGGGCTGTCGGCCAAGGGACTGCTGCGACTCAGACCAGAGCCCATTTGTATGCGACCCTGTGAGACGTTTAACTCGTGGGCCAGCCTCCGTCCGTTGAGGCTATGTCGCGGCCGACCTAGTGAGTAGCTGTGGTCTGCACGCGCTCGCTGGCTGGACTGGGGAGACCACTGGATCTAGATTATCCAGCCCGTTGCCCAGCCTGGCAGTTAATTTGAGAGAAGGGTATGGCAATGTTCCTCTAAAAAACTTTATGGTATCCTATGTATGTGCTATATTCAATTCATGAAAAAATGAAAAAAATCAAAGACCATACATGGTGCTACTATTTAAATCATATGTGTCATGTAGCTCTTTATGTATGGAATGTTTGTGCCAATGCAAAAAAGGAAAAGAGGGTGGGGTGGGGTGGGGGAGGGCAGGGGGGAAGGGGAGGGAAGTGGGGTGGTTGGAATACAAAGGTAAATTGGAATAATCAACTATACATGCAAATTAATAAAGTGCACATGTGCAATCAAATATAAACGTTCTTTTTTCTCAGAGCAAATTAATTTGTGTGATGTTCGTGCTTTTGATTCTTTTGATAGTAAAATCCCGTGCTCTAAATGTGCAGCCACTCACCAGCTCACTTCACCCCTGCAGGGGTATCGGGCAATCACAGTCTATGCCACTGTGCGGCAATCTCTGGCAGTCTCAGGATCGCGGTATGTCATATAAAAAGAGAAGGGGTGCCCATAGTGTAAGATCGTTTAGAAAAGTTTATTAAAACACCCTTTGGGCGTGGCCTAATCTGTGTTTCCCAAACAACATTGAACAGCTGATGGTTAACCGAGAATTTTGTCTTTTTTCGCTTACTACATGCTTTTAAATTGTGAGTACCTCTCTGCTTGTTTTAATAAACTTTTCTAAACGATCTTACACTATGGGCACCCCTTTCTCTTTTTATATGACATACCGCGATCCTGAGACTGCCAGAGATTGCCGCACAGTGGCATAGACTGTGATTGCCCGATACCCCTGCAGGAGTGAAGTGAGCTGGTGAGTGGCTGCACATTTAGAGCACGGGATTTTACTATCAAAAGAATCAAAAGCACGAACATCACACAAATTAATTTGCTCTGAGAAAAAAGGACTTTTATATTTGATTGCACACGTGCACTTTATTCATTTGCACGTATAGTTGATTATTCCAATTTACCTTTGTATTCCAACCATCCCACTTCCCTCCCCTCCCCCACCCCCACCCCACCCTCTTTTCCTTTTTTGCACTGGCACAAACATTCCATACATAAAGAGCTACATGACACATATGATTTAAATAGTAGCACCATGTATGGTCTTTGATTTTTTTCACTTTTTTCATGAATTGAATATAGCACATACATAGGATACCATAGAGTTTTTTTTAGAGGAACAGCGCCATACCCTTCTCTCAAATTAACTAATCTAGCTGTCCCCATTTATATATTGTGACTGCATGTTGGGTGGCAGCAGTTCCAAACTGGTTGTTATCACATCTCCACTGCGCGGGTTCACCACTAACTTTTTTATTACCAGCCTGGCAGTTGATTGTAGATCATCCAGGAGCATATGCATGGAAGAAAGAAACAAAAAGCTAAATTTGCTAGGACCAAAAGATCCCAGCAAGGAACTAAGTCCTTACTCCTGACTAAACAGAAATAAAATTGAATACCTAGGGCAGGGAGGGGGTTATATACTGACTGAGGACAGCCCATGGGCATAGCCAGGTGTTTTTTGTTCTGCCTAGTCCTACTCCTGCGAAGGCGATATAACCCAATGGTCAAGATTAAGGAGGCGCTGTGTTCGTCAATGAACGAAAGTGAAATAAAGGTGCCACACAAAATATTGACACTTTGGGCCCAATTCGTATATTTTCACTTAGGGGTGTACTCACTTTTGTTGCCAGCAGTTTAGACATTAAGGGCTGTGTGTTGAGTTATTTTGAGGGGACAGCAAATTTACACTGTTATACAAGCTGTACACTCACTACTTTACATTGTAGCAAAGTGTCATTTCTTCAGTGCTGTCACATGTAAAGATATAATAAAATATTTACAAAAATGTGAGGGGTGTACTCATGAGATACTGTACATTTAATTTGTGTATTTAGCAGTTTGCCTGGAGTTTTTAATATGTAGTGAGCAAAATATGGCTACCCCCATATACATATATATTTTCAACATATGCGTACAAAACGGAAAATTTATATTAAATACTTACCGTAATTTTCCTTTCCTGATAGGCTCCATAGTGTGGGTTGACCCCGCCTCCATAACTACCCAATAGGACCCCTCCCTATAAATTTCAGCTGTGAGCTCCCAGCCGTGTTTCGTAACTAGCCTACTCCAAGCATTGGGAGGGATTCCTGCTGCCATGGAGCCTATCAGGAAAGGAAAATTACGGTAAGTATTTGATATAAATTTTCCATTTTCTTGACAGGCTCCATGGCAGCATACGTGTGGGAAATAACTCGCCAAACACACCCGGGTGGGCACAATGCTGAGCAAGAAAATAAATTTATTTAACACTGTCAACTGACAGCACTTTCAAACCAAAATTAACGGATGACAAGGCGGCTGGTTCAACACAATAGTGGGAAACAAACGTATTAATAGATGACCAAGAAGCCGCTCTACATATAACTTCGGGTGCGACATGAAGAGAAGCCGCCCACGAGGTTGAGATACTCAGAGTTCAGTGTGCAGTCACTGCCTCTGGAGGAGTCAAGCCCTTCGCTTTATAAGCCCTTTGAATGGTCTGTACTATCCAAGCAGAAATGGATCTAATTGAGGCCCGTTTTCCTTTATTTTTTCCCCGTAGAAGAATAAAAAGAAAGTCTGTTTGTCTAAATGATTCCGTAACTTCCAAGTATTGACTCAAAGTATGTCCCACGTCAAGGGGATGGACATCTTGACCTTCTGTTGTGCTAAAGGTAGGCAACACTATTTCCTGATTTTCGTGAAAAATAGATGTCACTTTAGGGTTTGAGCCCAACATGGGAATTAACACTGCTCTATCCGGAAAAAAGGTCAGGAAAGGCTCTTTAGAACAGGGCTTGACAAATTTGCTTGGAATCTAGGAGCCAGCTAAAAAAGTTAGGAGCCAGGTTTTTTTTTTTTTTTTTTTTAAAAACGACCGACCGCTTTATTTTCAATATAAGAATTAACCAATCTTAAATTTACACAGAGACGACTAGAACTAATGTGACTGCTTTTATTTCCTGCCATGCAGGGACACAAGACCACCATATTCCCGCTAAGGATCCAATCAGGTCCGCCTGAAAAACTGACAGGCGAACCTGATCAGACAGCCCGTGTGAAAGGGGCCAAGCAGGGAGATAAAATAATAAATTCATTTTAATTAACCACTTCCTTCCCGCAGGACGACTATATACGTCCTGTCTTTGAAGAGAAATACCGTTGTTATGGTAGCAGCTAGCTACCATAACCCTGGTATCTTCTTCAAGAGCCGGCGGTTCTCTTTCAGATAAAAGTGGTCTCTGCAGCAGATTCGCAGCGAGATCACTTTTATCGGCGGCAGGAGAGGGCCCCCCCTACCGCCGCTCTCCGGTGCCCTTCACCGCTTACCGTGGCCGTCGGTAGCGGCGGAGGCGATCCGGATCTGTCCCTGGCCTGACATGGAGACGAGTGAGGGGAAGATGGGGCCCCCCCCATCTCCAAGTCATTGCAGGGCGGAAGCGACGTCAAAGCTCTTGAAGGGACATTTTATTATTTTTTTTTTCAAATGACAATTTTTTTTTTTTTTTTAATGCATTTTAGTGTAAATATGAGATCTGAGGTCTTTTTGACCCCAGATCTCATATTTAAGAGGTCCTGTCATGCTTTTTTTCTATTACAAGGGATGTTTACATTCCTTGTAATAGGAATAAAAGTGACTTTTTTTTTTTTTTTAAAGAACAGTGAAAAAATAAAAGTTAAAATAAATAAGAAAAAAAATAATTTTTTTTAAATATGCCCCATCCCTTGTAATAGAAATAAAAGTGACACCATTTTTATTTTTTTAAAAAACAGTGTAAAAATAAAAAGTAAAATATATAAGAAAAAATAATAATTTTTTAAAATGCGCCCCATCCCGCCGAGCTCGCTTGCAGAAGCGAACGCATATGTGAGTAGCACCCGCACATGAAAACGGTGTTCAAACCACACATGTGAGGTATCGCCACGATCGGTAGAGCGAGAGCAATAATTCAAGTCCTAGACCTCCTCTGTAACTTAAAACAAGCAACCTGTAGAATTTTTTAAACGTCGCCTATGGAGATTTTGAAGGGTAAAAGTTTGTCGCCATTCCACGAGCGGACGAAATTTTGAAGCGTGACATGTTGGGAATCAATTTACTCGGCGTAACATTATCTTTCACAATATAAAAAAAATTGGGCTAACTTTACTGTTTTCTTATTTTTTTAATTAAAAAAAGTATTTTTTCCCAACAAAAGTGCGCTTGTAAGTCCGCTGCGCAAATACGGTGTGACAGAAAGTATTTTAATGACCGCCATTTTATTCTCTAGGGTGTTAGAATAAAAAATATATATAATGTTTGGGGGTTCTAAGTAAAGGGAAGGAGATGAGCAGGCAGTGAAAACAGGTAGGGAAAGCTCCATTAGCATTGGTGGATGTCTTGTCATACCAACGGCCACCACCAGAGGGCGCCCGATTGCAGAAGGAACCATAGGACTGCAGTAGGCCGCAAAGCCGGGGCCTCAATTACCGGCGCGGCCCAACGCGATCGCGCCGGGAGGGGGGGGGTGTCGAACAGACACAGGATACTCCAGCTGTGCTGCCCCAGGCGCCAGGTCGCTAATTCTAGTCGCAAATGCGACCTGGCGCCCGGGGTTTGTCGAGCCCTGCTTTAGAACATAAGTTTCTAATTTCAGACACTCTTTTGGCTGAAGTTACTGCCACCAGGAAGACGGTCTCGAGTGTGAGGTCTTTTACAGATAGAGGATTTTCAGGATCTGTTCCAAGTGTGGAAAGAAAATCTAGAACAAAGGGCAAGACCCCATTTAGGAAACCTTGGTTTTCTTTGAGCTCTTAGCCTGATAGCACCCTTGAAGAATTGGCGAACCAGGGCGTGGTTAGCCCATGAAATTCCTGTAAACGCAGAGATGGCTGATATTTGTACACAAAGGGAACTTACTGCTAGAGGCAAATCCAACCCCGTTTGCAGAAAGCTCAGGATATCCTGGACTTCTGGAGAACCACAAGGATTAGGTCTAGAGGCCATGTGTTCTGTGAACTTGGACCAGATACGTTCATAAACTCTTTTAGTGCTTTTCCGTCTGGCATTAAGAAGAGTCGGAATGGCTTCTTCTGGACAACCTAAGGCTTCAAGCCTTCCCCTCTCAAAAACCAGACCCTGAGATGTAGATGAGCAGGGCATGGATGCAGGATTGTGCCTTGGGACAGAAGATCCGGCCTGAGAGGCAGAGGAATTGAATCCTGATAACTGAGGAGAGTTAAGAGGGGAAACCATGGCCTGTTGGACCAAAATGGTATTACTGCTATGACTTCCACCTCCTCTGTTCTGAGCCTGCGGAGAAACTGGAATATCACAGGTACCGGAGGTAAGGCATACGCCTTGTTGAACCTCCACTGATCCGTGAGGGCATCTATCCCATAGGCTTGGGGATCCTGGAACCTCGAATAATACTTGGTCAGTTTGTAATTGCATGGGGATGCAAACAGATCCACTTCTGGAGACACTCCCAGTGTCAGGAGCCACTTAAACACCTCTTTGTGCAGGGACCACTCGTCGTCGTCCATTTGAACACGGGACAGAAAGTCCGCCTGTACATTCTGGACCCCCGGAATGTAGACTGCCGAAATGTTGGACAGATTCTTCTGAGCCCAGTTCATGATTGGCTCCACCTCCCATAGGAGAGACCAGCTGCGAGTGCCACCTTGCTTCCTTATATAGGCCACTGCGGTTGTATTGTCCAACCAAGCATCACTGAGGAGTTTTTTATCAGATGGTGGAAGGATCTGAGCGCCTAAAAGGCTGCTCGAAGTTCCAGTATATTGGATACAATCTTCTGAGATGGCGAGTTCCATCTGCCCTGAGCCACTTCCGACAGGCAATGAGCACCCCAGCCCCGATTGCTGGCATCTGAGGTTACTGTGACCCATGTGATGGGGAGAATCGAGTGGCAGTTGCGAAGATTCTTCCCTTGGAGCCACCAAAAGAGAGACTCTCTCATGGATGGAGTGAGGAGGATGCGCTGACTCTTGCTGGGAGAATCCCACTGTTGGAGAAACCCTTTCTGGAATGGGCGAGTGTGCCATTGTGCCCACTTCACCATGGGAATGGTGGCTGCCATTGTGCCAATCACCTTCAGACATTGAAGAGCGGAAAGGTGGGATGAAGGGAGTGTTGAACGGATCCTGTCTCGGATCACCACAATCTTCTCCTCGGGTAGCGAGATGGTGCCTTCTAGTGTGTTGAAATGGGCACCTAGAAATATGAGGACTGAGATGGATTCAGGTGACTTTTCTCCAAATTCAGGAGCCACCCAAACTCTTGGAGAGTGGCAATTACTAGACTCCTGTGCTCTAGAAGTTGATAGTGATGAAGACGAACTCCTTTGACTCAGAGCAAAGCAACAACAGCCAACAGAACCTTGGAAAACACCCGAGGTGATGTCGTGGGACCAAATGGAAGGCAGGTAAACTGTAATGCCGCGTACACACGGTCGGACTTTTCAGCTACAAAAGTCCGACAGCCTGTCCGACAGACTTTCGACGGACTTGCGGCGGACTTTCTAACGAACAGACTTGCCTACACACGATCACACAAAAGTCCGTCGAATTCTTACGTGATGACGTACACCGGACTAAAATAAGGAAGTTCATAGCCAGTAGCCAATAGCTGCCCTAGCGTGGGTTTTTGTCCGTCGGACTAGCATACAGACGAGCGGATTTTTCGACCGGACTCGAGTCCGTCGGAAAGATTTGAAGCATGTTCCAAATCTAAAGTACGTCGGATTTGAGGCTAAAAAAGTCAGTTGAAAGTCCGGAGAAGCCCACACACAATCGGATTACCAGCCAGCTTTAGTCCGTCAGCGTCCGTTGGACTTTTGTAGACGAAAAGTCCGACCGTGTGTACGCGGCATAAGTGTTGATCGCCTACAGCAAAGCGAAAGAACTTTTGGAAGTCTGCCGCCACTGGAACATGAAAGTAGGCGTCTTTCAAGTCTATTGACACCAACCAGTCTCCTAAATGAAGCGACTGTTGAATCGTTAATAGTGACTACATCTTGAATTTTTCCTTTCGTATAAACCGGTTGAGATGAGTCAGGTCTATAACAGGCCTCCATGTGCCGTTCTTCTTCTGCACCAGGAATAGATGGGAATACATGCCTTCGCCTCGTTCGCCATCTGGAACAGGAATGGCTGCGCTTTGAGCTAATAAAGAGCTTACGTAAGCTAAAAGAACTTGTTTCTTCTCCTCTGAACTTGGAAGATTTGTTGACATGAATCTTAGTATGGGAGTGCTGTTGAAAAACCCAGGTGTGGCCTGAGTAGACTGTCCTGACAGTCCAGAAATCCAGAATTGAGGCCGCCCAAACATGCCGGAAGTGGAGAAGGCGAACCCCCACCTGACATGTTTGAGCGGCCCCAATTTCAAAAAGGACTTAGTGGAGTCCTGGTTACCAGTAGAAGCCCCTTTTGTGGGCTTTTTAAAAGAGGACTGCCTGGATTTCCGGGATCTTGAAAATTCCCGACCAGGCCTGTAACTACGTGCTTCCCTTGCACGGTCGGTGTTCTGCGTTCTTGAAAAGGTGCGTTTCTGGTTCTGTAAACGCCTATCTTGAGGGAGGAACCCCGACTTACCACCTGTACCCCGGGTAATGGCGCTAACAAGCTTGTTGCCGAAGAGAGACGAACCCTCAAAGGGAATACGGCACCAAGCCTGCTTAGAAGCTGGATCCGCCAACCAGGGTCGGAGCCACAAGGCCCGACGGGCGGTGACCTAGCCTGATTTCCTGAATAGGGGAGCTCTTGGCCGCTTCTTCAGAGATACCTCTAAGAGAATCATTCACATTGTCTGACCATGCCTCTAAAGCTTTAGAGACTGCTGCTAATGCCAGAGCAGGTTTGCACACTGTGCCTGCTGTCAAATAAATCCTTTTTAGGTCGGAATCAATCCGTCTCTCCAGAGGATCTTTAAATGAGACTGTATCTTCGAGAGGGAGAGTCACATACCTCACAAGTCTCATTAATTCAGCATCTACCAAGGGAGCCGACTCAAGGTGTTTAACCTCTTCTTCCTTGAAAGGGTATAGTTTTGAGATTTTAGACTGCATAGAACTTTTTCTATCCATCTTGCCCCATTTTTTAGATATTATAGCTTCTACTTCAGTGAGGAAAGGAAAATAATGACGCTCCTTGCTGAGCTGTTTGAAAAACTTGGGCTTTAGGAGAAATAACTGGATCTTCCCAATTCAAAGCGTCTTTAACAGCTTTCACCAGAGAAGGAACCAGGGCGTATTCAAAGCCCATCCCAGGATCATCTGCTTCTGACCCGCTATCTGAAGGGGGAGCTGACTGGTGACTAGATTAAGAAGACTCCCACGTCTCATGGACTGGACCCTCTTCTGACAGGGGAATCAGTGGATCTGGAGGAGAATCACGAGGCTTTGCAGCGTCTTTCTCCTGCAGCGATTCTTTCACGACTCGCTTGATTTGTGTTTCCAGGTGTTGGTCTGCACCTTCCCTCTCATTAGCTGCTCTAGAGAAACAGCGGTCACAGAGAGACTTGCTGGCAGAAACTGGGACCCTGCATCCAACATAATTTCTCCAATCCCCTACTATGAGATGAGGGGGGGTGAGGAGAGCCTCTACTGTGGTCTTTAGACTTAGAGGATGAACCATGGTGTCTAGAGCCAGAGGAGGAATGCCGGTGGTGTGATTTAGAAGACCCGCTCCTTCTGCGGGAACTACTTTGTCTTTGGTCAGACCTAGAAGGGCTGAGGAAAGAAGAATGACAGGAATAGAGAGAGAGAAAGGCACAAAGTCAGAATAATGCCCTACACTCCACTCTCTTCTCCCCAGCAGGCAAGTAAAGAAAAAACTTTCCAATCCTACCTGCTGCGAGAGGACTGGCCACCAGGAGGCAGTGAAGAGTCCATGGCTGATGCTTGGAATCACTGCAGGTGATTGTTGAGCCCTTTTCTTGAACATGATAGTTTCCTGGCTAACATTAGTCACTCATCCAGAACAAACATACAGAAAAGGACTTGTGATATTTCTCCAACTTTTCTAATCTGTTCTGAGCCAGTGACTTTACATTGAAGCCAGGCGATTAATATGACAGCAAGGCAACCAGCATTTTCAGAAGAAGTTTGGCAATGGTAGCCCCCATTGTGGCTTTAAGACACACAACACAGAATGTAGAGAAAGCACAGAGATGAGAAAGTTAGCATGAATCCAGGATTTTGGATCTGCATACTTTTTCCAGGTCAGGAAATCCTGAAGCCATTGTTGACAGCCAAAAAACTAGCATTGTCAGCAGATGTCAGTTGCAATTTTGTTTACCAGAACCTTTAGATTATTGCAGCTTACCAATAGTTAGATGTGGTGGTTGCATTAGTTTTCTTTTTTCCCCCTTTATTTTCAGGTGATCCAACCAGTAAGTCTGATTTTTGAACTTCCTTTAACAGACCGAGGTGTCCAGCAAAAGTGGCAGTTAGATAGTTAAGAAAAACCATAAAACACTAAGAGCCGGTTCACACTAGGACGACTTGTCAGGCGACTTAGCCGCCTGACAAGTAGCGTCCCATTCTGTACAATGGAACCATTTTAATCCGAGCGATGCAAGTCGCTCCGACTTAGAAAAAGGGTCCTGTACTACTTTGGGGGCGACTTGAGGCGACTTCTATATAGAAGTCGTTTTGCAAGTCGCCGCTGCAGTCGTGTTCAAGTCGTCTGAGGCAGTCGCGCTGCAAGTCGTGCTGCCTCACTGTGAACCGACTCTAAGGCTTCATGCACACTGGGCTTAAAAAAACGTCTGTTCTCTTGGGAGTAAAAAACGCTGATGTAGAGCACTTTTTGTACAAAGTCTAGACGAGTTTAGGAGAGTTTTACGTTTTTTCTGCCAGTAAGCTCCAATCAGAAACGTGAACCAGAAGGGGTTTTTTTTCAAAATATGCCTGTAAACATCCTAATGTACATAGACACATAGGATAACATTGAGCTGCTTCTATAGGCAGAACACAAAATTCCTGTAGAAGCAACTTTTTTTAACTGAAAAAAAGGGCAAATCACCGCGCTATACTTTAACTGAATAGTGCAAAACCACCTATTGAAATACAGAAAATGAAAACAATCTAGTGTGACAAATCAGTGATCAAATCAATATGAAGCAGCCGCTAAAACGTGAGATACACACATACAATATAGATACAAGAGGAGCAGCGCTGTGAAAAAATGTTCTATATGATAAAACCAGACCAAAATAATGAAAATATAAAGCCCAAAATTGGGATAGGCTCCAAGTTCATAAGTTACATAAACAGCTGGACCGTCCTATTCAAAAAACCAATCTTGATGGTAGATAGAAGAAGCGTGAATATGGAAATCAATGAGTCCTTCACCACACCACTGTGATAGTAAAAATGTGCGCTTACCAAATGGCAAGCTTGGAAGAGCTTGCGACCTTAACCCGGTCGGGGCCTTTCAAGGTGGAACCATCAAGGAGAGGCACGCCACTTGGCTTGGATTAAACACGCTGTTCTTCCAAATACCACTCTAAATGGAGATGTGATCCCTGGCTAGGGATAAACCTCCGAGGAGGTATACCAAAGAAAGAAGGAAAGCGACATAGCGTAATCCTGCTTTCACTTTATTAAAATCAAAAAGAATTGCACTTACATGTGGAGGGATAAACAGTAAAACATTTGAGCCGGCCGGCTAGAAAGCGAACGCCCGTCCTGTAGACTGTAGACGGTAAATGCAGCACCTCAGCACGCCCGACGTACGTTTCGTCACACTCTGACGTCGTCTGGGGCACGGGCGACGCACTGACGTGTCGCATTAATATAATGAAGCATCGTAACCAGACCTCGTACTGAGGACGGGACCGGAAATCACCTTGCGTTCCACCAATTTAGGGCGGATGGCACAAAAACGCCATCTTGGATATGGGAATGTGTGTAGCATTCTATATCCGTTTCCGGTATAAACAGAGGCAAACCAACTTACGTTCCTAGGTATAAATTAACCTCAATAGATGGAATTCCTCATTAACGAAAGGAAAAAATTAAAATAATTAAGTAAATTAAAACTTATTAAAATTAAATGAGTTAAAATCGAGCGACATTCTCCAACTAAAAGACCATAAGTGGGAATAAAAAAGGGGAATAGAGGGATAACCCCTTCGGATACCATGCCGCGTGGCTAATAGGCCAGAGAATCGTTCGCTGCGTGTACAGGGGCGTCCCAGAGCCATTCATAGTTCTGTGAACGCCCAGAGATATATAAATAAAACGCACCCATATCTAATCAAATTAGGATAGATATTCCTAGAGGAAAGGAAGGTGATTTCTCCAATCTCTAAAAAGCATTAGGACATCATATGTAAATATAGGGTATATACAAAATGTAAAAACAAACCAAAAAAATATAAAAATTAGAAAAAGTACTATTAAGCATTTTGCTAGTCCCAACCTTAAGTTTACCAAATCCACACAGGTAATAATGTGGCACATACCCCCTTAAACAGACCCAATTCTCAATGAGGCATCTGCCCTCCCAGAAGAGGTATAAATCTAATATGGCTATTTTAACAGTGTAGGAAACACTCATCAGAGGCATTCAAGGACTCTAGAGGAATGGAAAATGAGTACAAGCCGGAAATTCTAGGAATCATACGTTATTCATGAATTATCGATAAAAGCATTAGTATCAGTGTCAATATTAAGCCCATAGGGGGCATAGCACTTGATTTTATGTATCCAGAGCATCTCGAGTTTTGAGATGCTCCTAACCAAAGAGCTGCCTCTCCAATGGGGACGATATCTGTCGATTCCTAAAAAGAGTGTTTTGGAAGGGTCTTTGTTATGTGTGGTCAGGTAGTGCTTAGAAACAGAATGTTTCGGGAAGCCATTCAAGATATTAGTGATGTGTTCATTTAAACGAACGGAGAGTGGTCGCCTAGTCCTACCCACATATTGTAGGCCGCAAGGGCACTGCAGTAGGTAGACGACCCCCTCCGTTGTGCATGTGATGAAGGGCCTAATATCGTGTTCCTCGTGAGTACTATTGGAGGTGAATTTCTGAGTTCGTCTAGATGTTACAGAATTGAGCCTGCAAACACGACATCTCCCACATTTGTAGTACCCCTTCAGATTGTCAAAAAGGCCCTGAATGCCTCTAGTGGGTGGGTCAAGAACATTGGGGGCCAATCTATTCCTAAGTGATGATGCCCCTTTAAAGATCACCTGTGGTTTGTCTGGAATGACAGTTCTCAAAATCGGATCATTCCCCAATAGATGCCAATGTTTTTTGAGTAGGCTTTTTATATTAGTATGCTGTATAGAATAAGTGGTGATAAAGGGGAGAGTGACAGGCCTTTCTCTAGGGGGTGCTTTTTGAATAAGTAACTGTTCCCTATCAATACCCTTAACGACATTCAGGGTTTGGGTTAGGAATTCTCTGTTGTACCCTTTTTCCACAAACCGGTTCATCAGGACTCCGGTTTGTTCCAAGAACTGTGAGTTGTCTGTACAATTCCGTTTGAGCCGTAAGAATTGGCTCTTAGGAACAGACCGGAGCCAGGAGCTATGATGACAGCTGCTCAAAGGAATGTATGAGTTCCGGTCTGTTTGCTTAAAATAGGTGGAGGTTACAAACCGGTCCCCTTGTATACCAATATTGAGGTCCAAAAAATGGATATTGGACTGGCTGGCTTCAAAATTAAGTACAATGCCTCTATTATTGGAATTAAGTTCCTCCATAAAGAGGTCGAGGTCACTGCGATTGCCATCCCACAGGAGGAGGATGTCGTCAATGTACCTAGCCCACAGTTTTAGCTGGGGCCTCTGGCAAACATGGACGACATCCTCCTCCCACAGGGCCATAAACAGGTTCGCGAGACTGGGGGCATATTTAGCCCCCATCGCAACTCCACGGTCCTGTCGGTAGAAACATTTATTAAACCAAAAATAATTATGGGACGCGGCGTATCTTAAAAGTACCAGAATAAAATTGATTTGCTCATCGTACAAGCCGGAGTCCCTTCTTAAATAATACTCGACCGCGAAAAAACCCAACTCATGGGGGATAATCGTGTATAGGGACGAAACGTCCGCCGTCACCATCCACATGTTGGGAGTGGGGGTGCAATTAGCCAGTATGTTAATGGTGTGCTTAGAATCCCTAATGAGGGAAGGCATCTTGCTTACCAGGGGTTGCAGGAAGAAGTCTATATACCTGCCCACCCGGGACGTAAGGGAGTCAATCCCACTTACAATGGGACGTCCCGGGGGGCAGGTAGGATGTTTATGCACTTTAGGCAGATAGTAAATCACAGGGGTCCGGGGGGCTTTAGGTATCAGGTAGGCCTTCTCTTTTTTATTTAGAATTCCTTGAGTATATCCCCAGTCGACCAACTTCCTCAACTCCCTAAGATAGGGAGTTTTGGGATCAGAATTCAAAGGAGTATAAGTCTCTCTAT
Source organism: Lithobates septentrionalis (assembly GCA_037952835.1). Classification (NCBI taxonomy): domain Eukaryota; kingdom Metazoa; phylum Chordata; class Amphibia; order Anura; family Ranidae; genus Lithobates; species Lithobates septentrionalis. The sequence continues at coordinate 6,679,895 of JBBDGP010000497.1, read as the reverse complement.
CACCCAAGATCTTAAACATTTCTTGGAGGTAGTCGCCTCTATTGAGAACCACAATCCCTCCCCCTTTATCCGCGGGTCTAATGACTAATTCTTTGTTGTTACATAGGGAATCAAGTCCAATGTGAAGATCTCGATCAAACTTAACCTTTTTGACAGGCATTGTGTCTAAATCCCTCAGAAGTACCTCCTTAAAAACTTTAACAGAGGGCGCCATAGCTCCAGGGGGGTTAAATAAAGAGGCATTGGCCAATCCGGAATGTTGATAATCATCGGTAAACACATTCCTCTCCTGAATGGGGTTGGAAAGCAGGTATCTCTTAATGTTAATTTTACGAATGAATTTGTGAATATCCATATAGGTTTCGAACTTGTTTAGTTTCCTAGGTGGTGCGAATTTTAGGCCCCTATCAAGCACCAGTTTTTCTTCCTGGCTAAGGGTCACGGTGCTTAAATTAAAAATCCCTGTCCCAGCTAAAGCTTTTTTCTTTTTTGCTCTAGAGCGTCTGCCCCCTCGGGTCCCTCTCCTTGGTCTGCCAGTCTTTTGGTGCCCTGGCCTGGCCTGTGAAAACCCCACTCATGGGGGTTAGGGTCCGAAGCACCTGGATAATAAGGGGGTCCCGTCCTATCATTATCGTAATAGGGCATAGGTCCAGGGGTGCCCCCATCGGCTGGGTAAGGGGAACCTAATGGGTTGGTATCCCCCTCTCCAGGCCCATCAAGGTCATGCAGAGGGAAGAAACGATTCTGTGTGATCCCACCATATCCAAAATATTCATCCATGTTGGAGCCACCCGATGAATTAATCATTGGACCTCCTGTCATGTGAGAATATCTTTCTTCGTGGTTGTTGGAATGACTCATATGAGGAGGGGGACCTCCTACAGGTCTCCCAGTGGGGTAATTCTCCACACGAGGTGGGGGGCCCCGTCTGGAGTTGGGTCCCATATCTTGTGGCACATAAGGGGCATAGGGGGCCCAACCCCGATTGGGGTTAGATTCCCGTTGTGTGTAGGGGGGATTCCAGTAATGATTGGGATTGGTATATGGGGCATTATGATGCCGGCCCCCTCTGCTCTCAGTGGTAGATTTGGGGTGACGTCGTGGGGGTCCTGCTTGATAATAAGGTGGTGGCGGTGGTCCTCCCTTATTATAATTGTACTGTCTACGGGGTGATTGGCGGGGGCCCCGTGAGTAGGAATCTCTAACCCTTTGTGTGGTGTTGGAATTAGGTCCTTTAGCCTCGTTGGGGATAGTGGAGGTAGAAATCTCCATAGTGTTATTGTCTGTAGCGGAATTGTCTCCATTAGCTGTCAACAATTTTTTCTGCCACTCGAACACAATCCCACCCTGGTAGTCAGCCAGATCCCTGTTGAATTTCTTCTTTTTCTTATAGGTTTGTTCCCTATCTTCCTTTTCTAATACATTTAACAAAGTTTGTGATTTATCTTTATATTCAGGTGTATCCTGGAGGGGGATAACTTTATCTCGAAGGGTTTTAATCTCTTCGTCTAATCTAGATAATTTTTGTATCTTCCTTTCAATGAGGAATCTAAGGAGAGCAACACCTGCCTCGTTAAAATATTTGTACCATTCCTCAAGGTGAATGTCCCCTTTCTGAGGACTAACCTCCCACCTCAAGCTCCGGCCTTTTTGACAATCTGAAGGGGTACTACAAATGTGGGAGATGTCGTGTTTGCAGGCTCAATTCTGTAACATCTAGACGAACTCAGAAATTCACCTCCAATAGTACTCACGAGGAACACGATATTAGGCCCTTCATCACATGCACAACGGAGGGGGTCGTCTACCTACTGCAGTGCCCTTGCGGCCTACAATATGTGGGTAGGACTAGGCGACCACTCTCCGTTCGTTTAAATGAACACATCACTAATATCTTGAATGGCTTCCCGAAACATTCTGTTTCTAAGCACTACCTGACCACACATAACAAAGACCCTTCCAAAACACTCTTTTTAGGAATCGACAGATATCGTCCCCATTGGAGAGGCAGCTCTTTGGTTAGGAGCATCTCAAAACTCGAGATGCTCTGGATACATAAAATCAAGTGCTATGCCCCCTATGGGCTTAATATTGACACTGATACTAATGCTTTTATCGATAATTCATGAATAACGTATGATTCCTAGAATTTCCGGCTTGTACTCATTTTCCATTCCTCTAGAGTCCTTGAATGCCTCTGATGAGTGTTTCCTACACTGTTAAAATAGCCATATTAGATTTATACCTCTTCTGGGAGGGCAGATGCCTCATTGAGAATTGGGTCTGTTTAAGGGGGTATGTGCCACATTATTACCTGTGTGGATTTGGTAAACTTAAGGTTGGGACTAGCAAAATGCTTAATAGTACTTTTTCTAATTTTTATATTTTTTTGGTTTGTTTTTACATTTTGTATATACCCTATATTTACATATGATGTCCTTAATGCTTTTTAGAGATTGGAGAAATCACCTTCCTTTCCTCTAGGAATATCTATCCTAATTTGATTAGATATGGGTGCGTTTTATTTATATACCTCTGGGCGTTCACAGAACTATGAATGGCTCTGGGACGCCCCTGTACACGCAGCGAACGATTCTCTGGCCTATTAGCCACGCGGCATGGTATCCGAAGGGGTTATCCCTCTATTCCCCTTTTTTATTCCCACTTATGGTCTTTTAGTTGGAGAATGTCGCTCGATTTTAACTCATTTAATTTTAATAAGTTTTAATTTACTTAATTATTTTAATTTTTTCCTTTCGTTAATGAGGAATTCCATCTATTGAGGTTAATTTATACCTAGGAACGTAAGTTGGTTTGCCTCTGTTTATACCGGAAACGGATATAGAATGCTACACACATTCCCATATCCAAGATGGCGTTTTTGTGCCATCCGCCCTAAATTGGTGGAACGCAAGGTGATTTCCGGTCCCGTCCTCAGTACGAGGTCTGGTTACGATGCTTCATTATATTAATGCGACACGTCAGTGCGTCGCCCGTGCCCCAGACGACGTCAGAGTGTGACGAAACGTACGTCGGGCGTGCTGACGTGCTGAGGTGCTGCATTTACCGTCTACAGTCTACAGGACGGGCGTTCGCTTTCTAGCCGGCCGGCTCAAATGTTTTACTGTTTATCCCTCCACATGTAAGTGCAATTCTTTTTGATTTTAATAAAGTGAAAGCAGGATTACGCTATGTCGCTTTCCTTCTTTCTTTGGTATACCTCCTCGGAGGTTTATCCCTAGCCAGGGATCACATCTCCATTTAGAGTGGTATTTGGAAGAACAGCGTGTTTAATCCAAGCCAAGTGGCGTGCCTCTCCTTGATGGTTCCACCTTGAAAGGCCCCGACCGGGTTAAGGTCGCAAGCTCTTCCAAGCTTGCCATTTGGTAAGCGCACATTTTTACTATCACAGTGGTGTGGTGAAGGACTCATTGATTTCCATATTCACGCTTCTTCTATCTACCATCAAGATTGGTTTTTTGAATAGGACGGTCCAGCTGTTTATGTAACTTATGAACTTGGAGCCTATCCCAATTTTGGGCTTTATATTTTCATTATTTTGGTCTGGTTTTATCATATAGAACATTTTTTCACAGCGCTGCTCCTCTTGTATCTAACTTTTTTTAACTGCTTGCCGACCAGCCGCCGTCATTTTACTGCGGCAGGTGGCACAATCCCGCGAACCATCGTAGCTATACGTCGGCTCGCAGGATCGGGATAGCAGGCGCGCCCGCTGCACAGTGGGGTGCCGATGCTCGTGGGCGACGACCGCCGGCAACGAGCGCTCGCGGGCGCGAGAGGCAGAACAGGGACGTGTGTGGGTAAACACACAAATCCCTGTTTTGTTCTGAGGCGTGACAGATCGCGAGTTCCTATTAGCTAGGAACCACAATCTGTCACTTCCTCTAGGTCAGTCTCCTCCCCCTACAGTTAGAAACACACACAGGGAACACAATTAACCCCTTGATCGCCCCCTAGTGTTAACTCCTCTCCTGCCAGTGACATTTTTACAGTAATCAGTGCATTTTTATAGCACTGATCGCTGTATAAATGCCGATGGTCCCAAAAATGTGTCAAAAGTGTCCGATGTGTCCGCCATAATGTCACGGTCCCGATAAAAACCGCAGATCGCTGCCATTACTAGTAAAATAAAAAAATTATAAAAATGCTATAAAATCGATCCCCTATTTTGTAGATGCTAAAACTTTTGCGTACACCAATCAATAAACGATTATTGCGATTTTTTTTTTACCAAAAATATGTAGAAGAATACATATCGGCCTAAACTGAGAAAAAATTAGCTTTTTTTAAAAAAAAAAATGGGGATATTTATTATAGCAAAAAGTACAAAATATTGTGTTTTTTTTTTTAAATTGTCGCTTTTTTTTTGTTTATAGAGCATAAAATAAAAACCGCAGAGGTGATCAAATACCACCAAAAGAAAGCTCTATTTGTGGGAAAAAAGGACGTAAATTTTGTTTGGGTTCAGCGTCGCACGACTGCGCAATTGTCAGTTAAAGCGACGCAGTGCCGAATCACAAAAAATGGCCAAGTCATTGAGCAGCCAAATCTTTCGGGGCTGAAGTGGTTAAGCCAGTGTGCATGGAGCCTAACAGGGGTGCTTACAATGGTCAGCCTTTAATCATTTGTAAAAAACCTTTTTCCCAAAGGAAAAAACAGTTGCTGTAACTGCTTAAGGCCCCTTTCACACTTATAAGACTTGTCCCACAATTTTGTACTGCAAAATCGTATGACAAGTCATTCTCCATGATTTTCAATCACTACCATTCATATTGGCACGACTTTAAGTCGTGCCGACTTGAAAGTAGTCCCTGCACTACTTTGGTCCAACTTCTATGCGAGTTGTACTCCATAGACCTCAATGTTAAACCCTGAAGTAGCATACAAATCGTGCCTGAATAATATAGACACGACTTCAGTACGACTTTGTAAGCACAAGCCTGGCTCGCTGATCGGGAAAGGAAAACTTTTTTTCCTTTCGCGATGAGCGACAGGCAGTGCTGACAGCTGTCTGGTATGAATCCTGAGGGGGAACGCCGTGCCAAGTTTTAAACGAAAAAACCAGCGTGGGTTCCCCCCCAGGGGCATACCAGGCCCTTAGGTCTGGTATGGATCTAAGGGGAACCCCCTACGCCGAGAAATCGGCGTGGGGTCCCCCCCAAAATCCATACCAGACCCTTATCCGAGCACTCAGCCCAGCCGGTCAGGAATGGGGGTGGGGACGAGCGAGCGCCCCCCCCTCTCCTGGACCGTACCAGGCCGCATGCCCTCAACATGGGGGGTGGGTGCTTTGGGGCATTGGGGGCACCCTGCAGGGCCCCCCCACCCCAAAGCACCTTGTCCCCATGTTGATCAGGACAAGGGCCTCTTCCCGACAACCCTGGCCGTTGGTTGTCGGGGTCTGCAGGCGGGGGGCTTATCAGAATCCGGGAGCCCCCTTTAATAAGGGGGCCCCCAGATCCCGGCCCCCCACCCTATGTGAATGAGTATGGGGTACATGGTACCCCTACCCATTCACCTAGGCAAAAACGTGTCAATAAAAAACACAGTACACAGGTTTTTAAAGTAATTTATTAGGCAGCTCCGGGGTCTTCTTCCGACTTCGGGGGTCTCTCCGGCGTCTCCTCCCGGTGTCCGCATCTTCTGCCGGCTCCACCGCTATCTTCTGCAGCTCAATTGCTAGCGGTGGTCCGGACTTCTGCCTTCTTCTTTTCTTCCAGAGATGTTGACACGATGCTCTCTCCGGCTGGAATGCTCTCTGAACGCTCCGCAATGGACTTATATATAGGCGGTGACCCCGCCCCCTTATGAGGTCACTGTCCCGGGGCATGCTGGGACTGTGCCATCATAAGGGGGCGTGGTCATCACCCGGTGACCACGCCTCCTAAAACGTCACAGTCCCAGCATGCCCAGGGACTGTGACGGCATAAGGGGGCGGGGTCACGCCTATATAAGTCCGTTGCGGAGCGGTCAGAGACCATTGCAGCTGGAGAGAGCGTCATGTCAACATCTCTGGAAGAGAAGAGGGAAGAAGACGATCCAGAAGTCCGGACCACCGCTGGCAAAAGAGCGCCAGAAGATAGCGGTGGAGCCGGCAGAAGATGCGGACACCGGGAGAAGACGCCGGAGAGACCCCCGAAGTCGGAAGAGGACCCCCGAAGTCGGAAGAAGACCCCTGGGCTGCCTAATAAATTACTTTAAAACCTGTGTACTGTGTTTTTTATTGATACTTTTTCCCTAGGTGAAGGGGTAGGGGTAATATGTACCCCATACTCATTCACATAGGGTGGGGGGCCGGGATCTGGGGGCCCCCTTATTAAAGGGGGCTCCCGGATTCCGATAAGCCCCCCGCCCGCAGACCCCGACAACCAACGGCCAGGGTTGTCGGGAAGAGGCCCTTGTCCTCATCAACATGGGGACAAGGTGCTTTGGGGTGGGGGGCCCCCCAGGGCACCCCCAATCCCCAAAGCATCCACCCCCCATGCTGAGGGCATGCGGCCTGGTACGGTCCACGAGGGGGGGGGCGCGCTCGCTCATCCCCACCCCCATTCCTGACCGCCGGGCTGCGTGCTCGGATAAGGGTCTGGTATGGATTTTTCGGTGTAGGGGGTTCCCCTTAGGTATGCCTCTGGGGGGGAACCCACGCCAGTTTTTTTTATTTAAAACTTGGCGTGGAGTGCCCCCTTATGATTCATACCAACTACTATATGTTTTCATTTGTTAATGCCAAAAGTGTGGCAAAGTCGTACAAAGTAGTACTGCTCCCAAATCGCTGTAAAATCGCGGCAAATCGCGGTAAAATCACGGCCGCGAAATCGCGGTAAAATCGCGCGACTTTGAAGTCGTAAAAGTGTGGAAGGGGCCTAAAGCAGTAGTAAAGGCATTTAAAAAAATCAAAACAAAAAACCCTGCAATGTAAAAGGCATAATGTACTAGTGCATCGCATACTAGCACATTATACAAGACTTATCAGAATAAAGCCCTCCAGCGGTGCGCGGTCACCGCTGCAGTGGCTTTGATCTTTACCTGGTCTTCCTTCCGGGTTCAGAGACTCTGGCCGTCTGACTGGACAAGCCGCAATGACATCACTCCCGCGCATGCAAGGCAGTCTCGGCCGTGGCACACAGCTCTGAAGGAACAGCACAGATATGCCATTACTTTAGAGCGCATCGCTAGAATATCTTCTGAACTATGCATTTCTCCTACAGTTTTTATTATAAGTTTTATTATAAGCTTACCTAGGTAAAAATAAAAAAAAAAGAAGTTTACCACCACTTCACCCAATTCCGCATTTCAGCCTCTTCCCCATCCTATCACTTTTGGATACTTTTATATTTGGGTGTGTGTGGTTTTGGTTTTGACAGGTAACTTCTCCCACTTAGGTGATCCAAGTGGAAGTTTGCCTCCCTCTCTCCCTTTGCTCACAGCCTTCTGGGACACATCACAAATCCCAGAAGGCTGTGATAAGATTTGCAAACCGCATGCGCAGTGGGAGCCAGCTGTGAAACCGCAAGGGGTCACAGTCAGCTTCCCTTAGTGAACATGTCAGGGACCCAAAGACAGATGAAGACGGTGCTGGATCCTTGGACAGGCAAGTGTCTTTTTATTAAAAGTCAGTAGCCGTAGTAGTACAAAAAGGTGTCTCCATTGGTCCTCCATACAGATTGCAACCACCTTAAAGCGGAGGTCCAGTCTCCTTCAGCAAAAATTAAAAGTCAGCAGCTACAAACACTGTAGCTGTTGACTTTTAACCACTTAAAACGGAGTTCCACCAAAAAATGGAACTTCCGCTTTAAGTGCAGGTGACCCCCTGACATGCCATATTTGGCATGTCATTTTTTTGTGGGGGGAGCAGAAACCCTCTTTTTAGAGGCACCCAGCTCCCACTTCCTCCTGGGGCTCCGCGGCACCAGAAGGAAGATCACCTCTCCCCCCTCCCTCCCTGCAATCTTCTGGGACACGTCACAGGTCCCAGAAGATTGCCCAGCCTTTCACAGCATGCAGCGTGGCTCGCGCATGCGCAGCGTGTGCCCGGCCGTGAAGCCACAGCCAGGCGCCCACAGTAAGAATGCTGGCATCTTGGAGAGGAGGGGGAGAGGAGCGGGGGGCTTTGTACGTCCACATCGCTGGACCGTGGAACAGGTGAGTGTCCGATTATTAAAAGTCAGCAGCTACACTTTTTGTAGCTGCTGATTTTTTTTTTTTTTTTTCGGTGGAACTCTGCTTTAAGGACCAAGCCTATCCAGATTTTGAGGGCTGGTGAGGAAGGGCTGCCTGGGAGCGGGGGGCGAGCCGGCAGCCTGTGTGGAATGGGAATTCTTTCTCCCAGCGATCAGAGAGGGGAAGAGAGAGAGAGACGCCCAGGTGTTCAGAGCGCAGCACGAGGAACACAGCGATAACAGCTTTCATTTCAACAGCCGTGTTCCCTGCTGTCAGATACAGCCCCTCCTCCTGGTCCCGGGACTTTGATAGACAGATCACCCGTCCAATCCCAGTGACGAGTGATCTGTCAATCAAAGTTCCCCAGCCAGGGGGCGGGGCTGTATATGATGTTGCGCGGCGGGAATACAGCAATTGAAATGAAAGCGGTTATCGCTGTGTTGCCCGCACTGCGCTCTGAACACCTGGGCGGCTGTCCTGTTCCTCTCCTCCCCTACACAGGTAGGCTGCATAGTGGACACAAGGCTGCATGGTGGACACAAGACTGCATTGGTGGGCACAAGACTGCTTTGGTGGGCGCAAGGCTGCATGGTGGACACAAGATTGCATTGGTGGACACAAAGCTGCATTGATGGGCACAAGGCTGCATGGTGGACACAAAGCTGCATTGGTGGGCACAAGGATGCATTGGTGGGCACAAGGATGCATTGGTGGGCACAAGGCTGCATAGTGAACACAGGCTGAATGGTGGCAACACAGCTGCATTGGTGGGCACAAGGCTGCATTGGTGGGCACAAGGCTGCATTGGTGGGCACAAGGCTGCATTGGTGGGCACAAGGCTGCATTGGTGGGCACAAGGCTGCATTGGTGGGCACAAGGCTGCATGGTGGGCACAAGGCTACATTGGTGGGCACAAGGCTGCATTGGTGGGCACTGGGCACAAGGCTGCATTGGTGCACACTAGGCACAAGGCTGCATTGGTGGGCACAAGGCTACATTGGTAGGTACAGGGCACAAGGCGGCATGGTGGACACAAAGCTGCATTGGTTGGCACAAGGATGCATTGGTGGGCACTGGGCACAAGGCTGCATGGTGGACACAAAGCTGCATTGGTTGGCACAAGGCTGCATGGTGGGCACTAGGCACAAGGCTGCATTGGTGGGCACAAGGCTGCAAGGTGGACACGCATACAGTTGTTAATATTTATTTTTATAACTTAATTCTGTATAATACATTTAAGTGTCATTTCATGAGATAATTTATGAGGGTATGTTTAGGGGCGGAATTAAGGGAGGGGCGGAATTAAGGGCGGGGCGGGCTGGGTGGGGCAACTGGTGGCGAGTAATCCTTGAGGCCTGGCTAGCAGCTCAGGACTTGAAATTTTGAGCCCTGATATATATCTATATATACAGATATATATCTATATCTATTTATTTAGATATAGATAGATATCTATCTATCTATATCTAAATAAATAGATGCTTCAAAATTGTGCCCGCTCGTGGAATGGTGACAAATTTTGACACTTAAAAATCTCCATAGGCGACGTTTAAAAATTTCTACAGGTTACCAGTTTTGAGTTACAAAGGAGATCTTTTGCTAGAATTATTGATCTAGCTCGAACGATCGCGGCGATACCTCACATGTGTGGTTTGAACACCGTGTACATATGCGGGTGCGACTAGCGTATGCGTTCTCTTTAAAAAAAAAAAAAATCTTATTTATTTTACTTTTTTTTTTTTTACACTGTCCCTTAAAAAAAAAAAAAAAAAAAATTGGATCACTTTTATTCCTATTACAAGAAATGTAAACATCCCTTGTAATAGAAAGAAAGCATGAGAGGACCTCAGATCTCACATTTACACTTAAATGCAATACAAAATAAAGTCTTTTTTTTTTTCCCAATAAAGAAAAAAAAAATGGTCCCTTTAAGGCCATTGGGCAGAAGTGACGTTTGACGTCACTTCCGTCATCCAACGGCTTTGAGTCGAGTGGGGGCCATCATTCCCTCACTCGACTTCCAGCCGCTCCAGGAAGCGGCGGAGATGACCAGGAGGGGGGTGTACTTCTCCTGCCGCCGATAAAAGTGATCTTGCGGCAAATCTGCCGTGGAGACCACTTTTATCTTAGCGCGGACCTCCGGCTGTTTAAAAAAATATCGAGGTTATGGCAGTTATCTGCTATCAGCTATCTGTATTTGATGTCAAAGTACCGACGTATAACAACGATGATCAGCTATCAGCACTTGTACTATTGGGCCAATACTCACCATATTTACTAGTTCATACCAACTCCCTCTCAAAGATTCCACAATGAAAATATGTGCGCCGTGTTTAGCGATTCTCTGTGTAATTAAGCAAGGATGAGGATGACGGCCTCCAAGTCTGAGCCATCAAAACAAATCTGCACCAGCAGCTTCCACATTTCGCTCCTAAGTGGTTATTAACCTTTGAGTGATTCCAGAGGCTTCCTCTTTAAAGAGCGTGTTGTTCATTTAGGCTAGAGCAATGCTTTAATAATAAGCAGTGAGGTCTTTATTTCAGCGGGTTCCTCCACTGAGGGTTTCATACACGAGTATGTTTTGTGTCTCTTCCACACAGACAGCTAGCCATGCAAGGGTTAATTCTTTAACATATGGCTCGGTATGTCACTCCTGACACAGTGGCAGCTATCTCCGGACGCAGAGGAACGTCTATTTTAGAAGATGCGGAAGGGCTGATCATGCATCGCTCCAGCCATGTTGCTTCATGACCTATTTCTATACTTGTGGCTGCGCTTATCCTAATATGATATAAGCAATAAGCGAATTGAGATGCTCTAACGCTGGTGTGACGCAACTTTGAATCTTTGATCTGTGTTCAATCATTAGAAAATGCAGCCTGTCCCAATTCTTTCGTTTGAGCTAATCATATGATAACAGTTCCAAGGCAGATTTCATTTGTACCATCTATTCATTTCTTATGGAATTCTCCAGCAGATATGTAGAGATGGCTCGTTTGGTTAGGAGGAGATCATATAAATATTGGCAATAAAGGCTGAATTCACAAAGCTATAAACAGTCGTTATTGGCCATAATGACCGATTATTTGACAGTGAAAGAAAGTGATTGCTGGGAAAAAAAAAAAAAGTTTTGGCAAATAATATATTTGTTATAATTTATTGAACCGAGCCCAGGACCATCTATAAAACATAAATATTTTGTATGTACTCCCGCGATATAGCTGAGTTTTGTGGTTTTGCTCAGCACTACTAATACCCCTTTCACACTGGGGCGGTTTGCAGGCATTATTGCGCTAAAAATACCGCCTGCAAACCGACCCAAAACAGCCGCTGCTGTTTGTTCAGTGTGAAAGCCCGAGGGCTTTCACACTGAAGCGGTGCGTTGACAGGAGAAGAAAAAAACTCCTGCAAGCCGCATCTTTGGAGCAGTGAAGGAGCGGTGTATTCACCGCTCCTAAACCGCTCCTGCCCATTAAAATCAATGGGGCAGCGCGGCTATAGCCGCGCTATACGAGCGGTTTTAACCCTTCTTCGGCCGCCAGCGGGGGTTAAAACCGCACCACTAGCGGCCGAATACCACCGCAAAAACGGCGGTAAAACAGCGCTAAAAATAGCGCTGTTTTACCGCCAACGCCCCCACCGCCCCAGTGTGAAAGGGGCCTTAATAGGAGCATGTGCATACTGTCTATATTTTTTGTCTGAGTGTATGCAAGGTTTAATGCGCTACTTTTCATGCGGATGCCCTATGAATTGGCGCGCATGTATATGCCTTTAAAACAACTGTTTTTTTTTTTCCTTTCAATGGTCCCCCTCTGCCCCTCCTTCCTTTTTGCAGCAGAAAGTAAAATCTTGTAAATTTCTCCAAAAGAAAAACCACAAACCACCATGGAGTCATTTGGTGTCGCAACATCATGTACAAAGTAGTACTCTTATGGCTGCCCTGTGCATCTCTACTAGTCTACTGAAGGTGGAGGGGTTACTGCAGGTCATTAGTGAACAGAGATATGAATAGGCAAAAACTTATCTAAAACTTATAGCTGCTGAGAGTTTCTAGTGACTCTGCTAAATCTTTGTCTCACCAACTACAGCTGTATAATTGTTCACTAACCATATAGCCTAGGATAGTAAGAAGAGTGGGGATGCCCGGGGATGGCCGCTTGACAAGCACAGATCATGAACAACAGGTTGCTGAATCACCATTCCAGAGCATCAGCCTGCATGGAGCCGATGCCGGCAGCAGAGGAAGCAGGCAGCCACAGACGGAGCAGGAGTCGCTGCAACAGAGGAAGAATTGGCTTACGCGGCTCCTGCTCCCTCCTCGGCTGCCTGCTTCCTCTGCTGCCGGCACCGGCTCCATGCATGCTGATGCTCTGGAATGGTGAGTCGACAACCAGTTGATCGCGATCCATTTCTGTCAACCCACCATCCCAGAGAATTGGCATTGAGACTGCCCACTCTTCTTACTATCCTGGGGTATATATGGCTAGTGAGAAACAGCTGTCCTAGGAGGAGTAATAGCAAGTGCACTTCGTCTGGGACCTTTTTAGCAGCCTGGAGAGCAATGCCAGCAGAAGCTAGAAGAGAGAAGGGTCAGTGTATTAAACAACACATACACTGTACTTTTGCAATTGGCATACTAGCACTTCTAAAAAAGGGTTATTAGGCCGATTTTACCCCGATCCACCTGCGGCTTTGGTGCGCTTTCTGAAAGTGCATTAAAACTCCTACATGCAGGAGTTTTCTAGCACTTTCAGAAAGTGAACCACACCCACAGGATGTAATAGAAGTCTATGGCTCAGTGCAGCTAACCCGCGGGAAAGCCACAGCTGCACTGCACCTGCTGTGTCAATAAACCACAGCGCATCAGTGTGAAAGCAGCTTTATTAGGAGCTTAGGACAAGAAGTACTTGTTTACATTTGCTGTTTGGGGGGGGGGGGTACAAACCACATAGTTAATTGCGGCCCGTGACCAGTTACCAAATTATTTAAGTGCCCCTCGCTCTTCAAAAGGTTGAGCACCCCTGGATTAAAGCATGTTTACTGTGTTCCTGGGTAACTTTCACTGACATCTTTAAAAAGACAGCTTTGACTTTATTACCTCTCTGTAGCTGCATAGTGGGTTGCTTTCAAAACACTGGCACTAAATCATGAGATCATTAGCACTGAATAATCACATAACCATGTACTGCTGGCTTTCATCATATGTCACCAAGCTGCCAGCTTTCACTATATTCACTGAGTGAATGTCATCGTTCTGCAGGCTTTCACCACATTGGTATTGAATGATCATACCAGGCTTGTCCCCGGTTGAAGGCAAAGCTCTCCCTAAGTTCTAATGCTTTTGTGGTAGCGATAGTGCCGCTCTGGTCTGGTTTCGGCTGGGTGGACCACAAAAACCCAAGTTCCTGTCAGGAGCCTTGTGCCTCAGGGGATCAGGGCCAGGGTCTTTTGTCTTCGGAGGAGGACCATGTGTACACCCTGCACACTTTGTGTGCTCACTTTTTTTGCACTTGGTGCTCAATTTCAAGTTTGCTCACTGTACCACAGAGCTTCAAAAAAAAAAAAAAAAAAAAAAGATATCACAATGGAAGCTTTAAAGCAGTAAAAAAAACAAACAAAACCAAAACTGTATTGCAGCTCACCAATCATTAGATGTGGTGGCTGCATCAATTTTCTTTTCTTTGGCTTTTTCCCCTGTTTTCACCTGGTGATCATGCCAGTAACACCTCCTGCATTATAGTGAGACACAACTCTGGAGGAATGAGTAGAAGAGGCACAGCAGACAGCAGCATTGTGAACGGGGGGGGGGGGGGGGGGGTGAAATATATTAACAGATTTAGGATTACTAACAAATTGAAGCCAAACCCCAGCTAACACTTTATAATCAGCTATCAGTTTAATTTTGGGATAAAGGTTTTGCATTAATAAAAGCTGACCATTTTATTCACCTCTGCCAGTGTTAGGCCCCTTTCACATGAGCCAGACTCCGCTGAACTCCAGGTTTGCTCAGCAGGTACATGTCCGCTCCGCTCAGTTTATGTAGACCGGACACAGCCCGCTCTGCTCTATGGGCAGTCGGATGTAAACGGACCAGCTATTTACACCCAACTGCCCTCTGATCTGATCAGACAGAGGGGAACGAATCCCCTTAAATTTTGCCAGATCCGATTGGGGAAACCCGCATCCAATTCGCATAGGTGTGAACCCAGCCTTAAGAAGAACTCTGGCTTGCACCTAAACTGGTGGTATAACATAACTATCATGTGACCTTAGAAAAACTTCAGACACCTTAACCACTTGCCGACCGCCTCACGCCTATATACGTGAGCAGAGCGGCACGGGCAGGCAAAATCACGTACCTGAAACGTGATTGCCTTCCCGCGGGTGGGGGGTCCGATCGGACCCCCCCCGGTGCCAGCTGCGGTCGGCATTTGGTTGGAAGCGATGGGAGACGAGGGGGAGGCCATCCGATCGTGGCCCCCCCCTCGCGATCGCTCCCAGCCAACGAGAAACATCCCCTGCCTCTGTATAGTACACAGAGGCAGAGGATGTGATGTCATCTCTCCTCGGCTCGGGAGTTTCCGTTCCAGCGCCGAGGGGAGATGACATGTAAGTGCACCAACACTCACACACACACAGTAGAACATGCCAGGCATACGTTACACCCCCGATCCCCCCCCGATCGCCCCCCGATCCCCCCCCAATCACCCCCCCCCCCCTGTCACAAACTGACACCAAGCAGGTTTTTTTTTTTTTTGTTTGTTTTTTCCTGATTACTGCATAGTGTCAGTTTGTGACAGTTAGCAGTTAGGGTAGTAACTGTTACCCCCCTGTAGGTCTAGGGTACCCCCCTTACCCCCCCTAATAAAGTTTTAACCCCTTGATCACCCCCCGTCACCAGTGTCGCTAAGCGATCATTTTTCTGATCGCTGTATTAGTGTCGCTGGTGACGCTAGTTAGGGACGTAAATATTTAGGTTCGCCGTCAGTGTTTTATAGCGACAGGGACCCCCATATACTACCGAATAAATGTTTTAACCCCTTGATTGCCCCCTAGTTAACCCTTTCACCACTGATCACCGTATAACCGTTACGGGTGACGCTGGTTAGTTTGTTTATTTTTTATAGTGTCAGGGCACCCGCCGTTTATTACCAAATAAAAGTTTAGCCCCCTGTAGGTCTAGGGTACCCCCCTTACCCCCCCCTAATAAAGTTTTAACCCCTTGATCACCCCCTGTCGCCAGTGTCGCTAAGCGATCATTTTTCTGATCGCTGTATTAGTGTCGCTGGTGACGCTAGTTAGGGACGTAAATATTTAGGTTCGCCGTCAGTGTTTTATAGCGACAGGGACCCCCATATACTATCTAATAAATGTTTTAACCCCTTGATGGCCCCCTAGTTAACCCTTTTACCACTGATCACCGTATAACCGTTACGGGTGACGCTGGTTAGTTTGTTTATTTTTTATAGTGTCAGGGCACCCGCCGTTTATTACCGAAAAAAGGTTTAGCCCCCTGATCGCCCGGCGGTGATATGCGTCGCCCTAGGCAGCGTCAGATTAGCACCAGTACCGCGAACACCCATGCACGCACCGTACACGCACCGTACACCTCCCTTAGTGGTATAGTATCTGAACGCATCAATATCTGATCCGATCAGATCTATACTGGCGTCCCCAGCAGTTTAGGGTTCCCAAAAACGCAGTGTTAGTGGGATCAGCCCAGATACCTGCTAGCACCTGCGTTTTGCCCCTCCGCCCGGCCCAGCCCAGTCCAGCCCACCCAAGTGCAGTATCGATCGATCACTGTCACTTTTTTTTGTAGCGTTTTGGTGAACTGGCAAGCACCAGCGGCCTAGTACACCCCGGTCGTAGTCAAACCAGCACTGCAGTAACACTTGGTGACGTGGCGAGTCCCATAAGTGCAGTTCAAGCTGGTGAGGTGGCAAGCACAAGTAGTGTCCCGCTGCCACCAAAAAGACAAACACAGGCCCGTCGTGCCCATAGTGCCCTTCCTGCTGCATTCGCCAATCCTAATTGGGAACCCACCGCTTCTGCAGCGCCCGTACTTCCCCCATTCACATCCCCAACCAAATGCAGTCGGCTGCATGAGAGGCATTTTCTTTATGTCCTCCCGAGTACCCCTACCCAACGAACCCCCCCAAAAAAGATGTTGTGTCTGCACCAAGCGCGGATATAGGCGTGACACTCACTATTATTGTCCCTCCTGTCCTGACAATCCTGGTCTTTGCATTGGTGAATGTTTTGAACGCTACCATTCACTAGTTGAGTATTAGCGTAGGGTGCAGCATTGCACAGACTAGGCACACTTTCACAGGGTCTCCCAAGATGCCATCGCATTTTGAGAGACCCGAACCTGGAAGCGGTTACAGTTATAAAAGTTACAGTTACAAAAAAAAAGTGTAAAAAAAAAAAAAAACACAAACAAAAATAAAAATAAATAGTTGTCGTTTTATTGTTCTCTCTCTCTATTCTCTCTCTCTATTGTTCTGCTCTTTTTTACTGTATTCTATTCTGCAATGTTTTATTGTTATTATGTTTTATCATGTTTGCTTTTCAGGTATGCAATTTTTTATACTTTACCGTTTACTGTGCTTTATTGTTAACCATTTTTTTGTCTTCAGGTACGCCATTCACGACTTTGAGTGGTTATACCAGAATGATGCCTGCAGGTTTAGGTATCATCTTGGTATCATTCTTTTTAGCCAGCGGTCGGCTTTCATGTAAAAGCAATCCTAGCGGCTAATTAGCCTCTAGACTGCTTTTACAAGCAGTGGGAGGGAATGCCCCCCCCCCCCACCGTCTTCCGTGTTTTTCTCTGGCTCTCCTGTCTCAACAGGGAACCTGAGAATGCAGCCGGTGATTCAGCCAGCTGACCATAGAGCTGATCAGAGACCAGAGTGGCTCCAAACATCTCTATGGCCTAAGAAACCGGAAGCTACGAGCATTTTATGACTTAGATTTCGCCGGATGTAAATAGCGCCATTGGGAAATTGGGGGAGCATTTTATCACACCGATCTTGGTGTGGTCAGATGCTTTGAGGGCAGAGGAGAGATCTAGGGTCTAATAGACCCCAATTTTTTCAAAAAAGAGTACCTGTCACTACCTATTGCTATCATAGGGGATATTTACATTCCCTGAGATAACAATAAAAATGATTTAAAAAAAAAAAATGAAAGGAACAGTTTAAAAATAAGATAAAAAAGCAAAAAAATAATAAAGAAAAAAAATAAATAAATAAAAAGCACCCCTGTCCCCCCTGCTCTCACGCTAAGGCGAACGCAAGCGGCGGTCTGGCGTCAAATGTAAACAGCAATTGCACCATGCATGTGAGGTATCACCGCGAAGGTCAGATCGAGGGCAGTAATTTTAGCAGTAGACCTCCTCTGTAAATCTAAAGTGGTAACCTGTAAAGGCTTTTAAAGGCTTTTAAAAATGTATTAATTTTGTTGCCACTGCACGTTTGTGCGCAATTTTAAAGCATGTCATGTTTGGTATCCATGTACTCGGCCTAAGATCATCTTTTTTATTTCATCAAACATTTGGGCAATATAGTGTGTTTTAGTGCATTAAAATTTAAAAAAGTGTGTTTTTTCCCCAAAAAATGCGTTTGAAAATCGCTGCGCAAATACTGTGTGAAAAAAAAAAAATGAAACACCCACCATTTTAATCTGTAGGGCATTTGCTTTAAAATAATATATAATGTTTGGGGGTTCAAAGTAATTTTCTTGCAAAAAAAAATAATTTTTTCATGTAATCAAAAAGTGTCAGAAAGGGCTTGGTCTTCAAGTGGTTAGAAGAGTGGGTGATGTGTGACATAAGCTTCTAAATGTTGTGCATAAAATGCCAGGACAGTTCAAACCCCCCCCAAATGACCCCATTTTGGAAAGTAGACACCCCAAGCTATTTGCTGAGAGGCATGTCGAGTCCATGGAATATTTTATATTGTGACACAAGTAGCGGGAAAGAGACAAATTTTTTTTTTTTTTTTTTTTTTTTGCACAAAGTTGTCACTAAATGTTATATTGCTCAAACGTGCCATGGGAATATGTGAAATTACACCCCAAAATAAATTCTGTTGCTTCTCCTGAGTACGGGGATACCACATGTGTGGGACTTTTTGGGAGCCTAGCCGCGCACGGGACCCCGAAAACCAAGCACCGCCTTCAGGCTTTCTAAGGCCGTAAATTTTTGATTTCACTCTTCACTGCCTATCACAGTTTCGGAGGCCATGGAATGCCCAGGTGGCACAAACCCCCCCCAAATTACCCCATTTTGGAAAGTAGACACCCCAAGCTATTTGCTGAGAGGTATAGTGAGTATTTTGCAGACCTCACTTTTTGTCACAAAGTTTTGAAAATTGAAAAAAGAAAAAAAAAATTTTTTTTTCTGGTCTTTCTTCATTTTCAAAAACAAATGAGAGCTGCAAAATACTCACCATGCCTCTCAGCAAATAGCTTGGGGTGTCTACTTTCCAAAATGGGGTAATTTGGGGGGGGTTTGTGCCATCTTGGCATTTTATGGCCTTCAAAACTGTGATAGGTAGTGAGGAGTAAAATCAAAAATGTATGCCCTTAGAAATCCTGAAGGTGGTGCTGGGTTTTCGGGGCCCCGTACGCGGCTAGGCTCCCAAAAAGTGCCACACATGTGGTATCCCCGTACTCAGGAGAAGCAGCTGAATGTATTTTGGGGTGCAATTCCACATATGCCCATGGCCTGTGTGAGCAATATATCATTTAGTGACGACTTTTTGTAAATTTTTTTTTTTTTTTTTTTTTTTGTCATTATTCAATCACTTGGGACAAAAAAAAAAAATATTCAATGGGTTCAACATGCCTCTCAGCAATTTCCTTGGGGTGTCTACTTTCCAAAATGGGGTCATTTGGGGGGGTTTTGTACTGCCCTGCCATTTTAGCACCTCAAGAAATGACATAGGCAGTCATAAACTAAAAGCTGTGTAAATTCCAGAAAATGTACCCTAGTTTGTAGACGCTATAACTTTTGCGCAAACCAATAAATATACGCTTATTGACATTTTTTTTACCAAAGACATGTGGCCGAATACATTTTGGCCTAAATGTATGACTAAAATTTAGTTTATTGGATTTTTTTTATAACAAAAAGTAGAAAATATCATTTTTTTTCAAAATTTTCAGTCTTTTTCCGTTTATAGCGCAAAAAATAAAAACGGCAGAGGTGATCAAATACCATCAAAAGAAAGCTCTATTTGTGGGAAGAAAAGGACGCAAATTTCGTTTGGGTAGAGCATTGCATGACCGCGCAATTAGCAGTTAAAGCGACGCAGTGCCGAATTGTAAAAAGTGCTCTGGTCAGGAAGGGGGTAAATCCTTCCGGGGCTGAAGTGGTTAAAGCGGAGAACCACCCAAAAATGGAACTTCCGCTTTAAGTGATGGTGACCCCCTGACATGCCACATTTGGCATGTAATTTTTTGTGGGGGGAGCAGATACCCTCTTTTTAGAGGCATCCAGCTCCCACTTCCTCCTGGGGCTCCGTGGCACCAGAAGGAAGTTCACCTCTCCCCCCTCCCTCCCTGGGACACGTCACTGGTCCCAGAAGATTGCCCGGCCATTCGCAGCACGGCTCGCGCATGCGTAGTGCGTGCCTGGCTGTGAAGCCACAGCCAGGCGCCCACAGTAAGAATGCCGGCGCCGTGGAGAGGAGGGGGAGAGGAGCGAGGCTTCGTACGCCCGCATCTCTGGACTGTGGGACAAGTGAGTGTTTGATTATTAAAGGTCAGCAGCTACACTTTTTGTAGCTGCTGACTTTTATTTTATTCTTTTCGGTGGAACTCGGTTTTAACAGTATATGGCAGTCATGTGGATGGATTACAAATATTAGAAGTGGTGTGTGGCTCCTCCTCTTCCTCCTCCTTTGCATAGCTGAAGAGGTCTGAATCAGGGAAAAAAACACCTGTGATAAAAATAGGAAAAAGAGGGGACGGAAACACACACAAACTTTTTTTTGTAAAGATGTCAAGCACCCCTCTTATTTCAGGCCCAATAATTTGGTCTATTGTAAATTGTCACAAAAGCATTATTTGCTCCACTAGTATCGCAGTAAAGTTATGGTATAAATCTTGCTTTAGTATTAGGGGCTAAGTTGAGGGCAGCAATCTGTTCCATTACTTTTGTAAGGTGTGATAAATTACCATTTGTAAAGTATTTGTGAACATAAGATACAGATAGAGACACTTTTTAAAACAGTTATACCTAGGCAGTCACAATAACTGCATTTGCTTAGTTTCAAAAATGACTTTTCTAAACTTTATTACAATGTTAACAAGTTCTATCATGTGACCATACATCTCTTTATCCTGATTATTAAAGGTACTTATATAGCTCCGTCAATTTACACAGCGCTTTACATATACATTGTACATTCACATCAGTTCCTACCCTCAAGGAGCTTACAATCTAAGGTCCCTAACTCACATTCATACATACTAGGGACAATTTAGACAGAAGCCACTTAACCTACCAGCATGTCTTTTTGGAGTTTGGGAGGAAACTGGAGTACTAGTGCATGCACAGTAGGGAACCGGCTGTGAAGCTGCAAGGCTTCAATACTTGTTTCCCTTAGCCGAGATGGCGGCAGCAGCACTCGAGAGCCGAATGAAGAATTGGCTCGGGTGAGGACACTGCTGGATGCCTGGACAGGTAAGTGCCCTAATAATATAAGTCAGCAGCTACAGTATTTGTACATGCTGACTTTAAATTTTTTAGGGGGGAGCCTGGAGCTTCTCTTTAACTGAACAAGCTGAAGTTAGAAGCTGACTGGCTACCATGTACAGCTGCGCCAGATATTGCACTCTTCAGGTTTAGTAAATCAACCCCACAGTGTGCCAATATTCCATACTCTGTTCAGCCTGAGGCAAGATGCAGGCTGTGCTTGAGTAGGGGGCATGTTCAATAGACATACTGTGATAGGGAGGGGGTGTGTGCTAGAGGCAAGCTGTGATTGGTCAGGGGGTGTGGTTGCTGAACAAATTACCCAATAAAGGCATGTTGTGTGTCTGCACAGTGTCCTGTACCTCTGAATGGTGAGCAAACTGACCACACTAACATAGATCAGCTTCTATTCTTTGTGTAGTCAGTTCAGAACAAGGAAGAAAGGTGACAGGATCAATCAAGTACATGAAAATGATAGAGACTATGATTTACAAAATATACATATGTGAAAACACAAATAGAAACAAAAATTATATATTTAGGGTAACACATGTAAGGGTTTTCGTGATGAGCAGCCAAGCCAAGTTTCAGCAGCCAGAAACAAACGCACTTATTAAGTATTGGACTGCGTTTTCGTTTCAACAATGGGAGCTTTTTTCCCTGAATTTTAACAACAATCTCCTGATTTTCATTTAAGTCAGCATTCTGTCTTAAACACAAATCTGATCCATCCAAAGAACCAATGGTGTGCTTGGCTGCTGCAGCACGTAAAGGGTTAGTCCAGCTCACAAAGTAACCGTTACTAGAGTCTAGACGTATGTGACAAGTGACACTTCTGCCTCCCATTAGCTTTGTGCAGCTAGAGGTACAGTGTCTTGTCTTGTGAAGTCAAATGAGCCAGTTATAGCTCCTTACAGCTGCATTTGGAGTGCAAGCTTAGCGGGTCAGCATCGCTCTGTTTAGGCAACTTCACACATTCCTGTAAACTCCTGTCGTCTGTTCCCCCCCATCTGAATGGCAAAAGTGCAGCTGTAATGAAAAGAGAGGCACCTACCTGCCAGGAGTGCCCATCCAAGAGGCGGCAGAAGGAAACAGCTGGGACGCCACTGTCAGGGATGACCAGGCCTCGCTGCCAGGCACCCAGACAAGCTCTCTCTCTCTCTGGAGCTTCAGACTCACAGCTACAAAGAGCGGCAGCAGGAAGTAATTCCAGCACATGGACTTTCTCTGACCTCACCCTCCATGGCAACAGGGAATTTAAAGGGACAGCTTTCCCCATCCTGTTTTGGGACAAAACAAAACGCAATCAAATTTATTTGTCTGATTGGTGGTTAATTAAAACATCGATCAAGAGTGGAAAGAAAATGGGCTCACAGGCTACAGCTAATCGAAGGTATAAGACCTAGGTCTAGAGACATGAGATATCTAGCACATTTAACGCTGGCACCGATTTTCCATGTGATCATTTTTATTGATTGGGTGTAAAAAAAACAGACAAAACTTTCCGGCATGGATTCAATTGTTTTTATTGGCAAAAAACAATAAATAAAACAATATTTTTGTATGATCATCTTGCTGGAAATGACACAAATAGCACTTTGCTTAAAATGTTACTAAACTCCGGACCCTGCAATTCACTATATCTGGTCTCCCACAGTACACAGAACATGGAAATGCAATTATTTTAGTAAATATAAACCGCTATATACTACTCATCAGCAGCATATAGCACTCTTGTAACTTCTTTAAGTGTCTGGTTAAAGTTTGTAGGAGGAGTTTTCATTCTACTCTGACAGTCCTTTGAGTCTGCATGATCCGACCCTCTGTCTGGACAGTGCTGATTGGCCCTGTGCTGATCACATGCACCCTCCCAAGCAAAAAAAAAACAAAAACAAAAAAAGCCTCTAGCAATACACACCAAACTGAGCATGTGCAGAGGAGATGGATTGGGGACAGTGGAAGAAGGGAGGATTAGAGAAGACAGGATTCAAACAGCCTTTTTTGCACAATGTGGAGGATTAACCTCTTAGGTTCCACAGTGAGTATAACAAGCATGATTTACTGCATATACAGACTCATACCCCTTCAAATTTTCCACATTTTGTCATGTTACAGCCAAAAATGTAAATGTATTTTATTGGGATTGTATGTGATAGACCAACACAAAGTGCCACATAATTGTGAAGTGGAAGGAAAATGATAAATGGTTTTCAACATTTTTTTTACAAATAAATATGTGAAAAGTGTGGCGTGCATTTGTATTCAGCCCCCCTGAACCACCTTTCACTGCAATTGCAGCTGCAAGTCTTTTTGGGGATGTCTCTACCAGCTTTGCACATCCAGAGAGCGACATTTTTGCTCATTCTTCTTTCCAAAATAGCTCAAGCTCTTTCAGATTGGATGGAGAACGTCTGTGAACAGCAATTTTCAAGTCTTGTCACAGATTTTCAATTGGATTTAGGTCTGGACTAACACATGAATATGCTTTGATCTAAACCATTCCATTGTAGCTCTGGCTGTATGTTTAGGGTCGCTGTCCTGCTGCAAGGCGAACCTCCGCCCCAGTCTCAAGTCTTTTGCAGACTCTAACAGGTTTTCTTCTAAGATTTGTATTTGGCTCTGTATTTATTCTTTTCACTTTTCCATAAAGGCCAGATTTGTAGAGTGCACGACTAATGCCCCGTACACACGGTCGGATTTTCCGATGGAAAATGTCCGATCGGATCGAGTTGTCGGAAATTCCGACCGTGTGTGGGCTCCATCGGACATTTTCCATCGGATTTTCCGACACACAAAGTTGGAGAGCAGGAGATAAAATTTTCCGACAACAAAATCCGATCGCGTCAATTCCGACCGTGTGTGGCCTGTTCCGACGCACAAAGTGCCACGCATGCTCAGAAGAAATTCCAAGACGGAACAGCTCGTTCTGGTAAACTTACCGTTCGCAATGGATACAGCACTTTCGTCACGCTGCAATGTTAAAAATGGTTTAATACAGCGCACTCTCTTCTTCTTTATAATGTGACAAGAATTAAGTAATTTTGCTGCTCATATTCACACACACTTCTCACAAACTTATTTCGTTACTATTTATCGGGATTCCCTCAATATATTTTGATTTCTCACATCTGACAACATATTTTTGTATATTTTTTATCTATTTTTTGGCTTTAATGTAGATTCTTTTTTTGTGTTTGTATTTTTTTTTTTTGGGTGATTTTGATTTGTACTCCCGAAAATGTTTGTGTGTGTTTTTTGTGTCAAGTTCCCACAACACCATTGATATGTTGTTCTATTTAATCTGTAGGAGATTGTTTGGTGTTGTTGTCCCTTGTTAATTTCACATTGTACTTTAGAAATGTACCAGAATCGTCACCAACAAACTGTCATTTTTGGATGAAAACACACACAGGAGAGTAGAATTTACCAAAAAAATTTTATTAAGGGGTCACAACTAAACAAAGAGGGAGGCAACGCTGGAGAAACAGCAGAAGTGGGTGAAGCCTTGGACCCCCAGGGCAGACATCAATAATTTGAAAGCCAAATTGGTGGCCTGAGGAGTCCTTATCTAAGGGAGGGCAATCTGGTCCAGAAGTCCCAGAGATCCGGAAAGCAGCAGATGACATCTGTGTCCCCAGGCTGTGGTCATACGAGAGACTGCATCTTCTGTCAGACCAGACTGAACCCAGGGTCATCACTCTTTGGTCTTCTTTCCACGCCTCCTTCCACGCGGTGGCTCTGGTGGTGGAGTTGTGGCAGCAGGAGGAGGGGCCAACTCAACCACGTCGGTCATTGGTGTTAGTTCCCCACTCACCCCCTTACGTAGGACTTTGTACAGAAGGTCCTCACAGAGCCTGCGTTGACCCTCCTGCATGCCCTGCAATTTGGTGGCAGCCATGCAGGCAAAGGCCTCTTCAGGAGTGGGTAAGGCTCTGAGGGACGCAGAAGCCTCCTGGATCAGCCTGAATGCTGAATCCTGCATGGGACTGGGAGTGGCCTTCCTGGCTCGTTTATATGGCAGGCGGAGGGGAGGAACCTGAGACTCAGTCAGGCTGCGACTGGTCCCAGGCTTCTCTTGGCTGACACTTAGCCCCGCCTCCTCCTGGCTGCCACTAATCCCCACCTCCTCCAGACTGCCACATTCCAGAACCTCCTCCTGGCTGAGGTCTTCCTGTGTATGAAAAAGGGACATAGTTTTAGTTTTTTATTCATCAATCACATACAATTTTCACCTCCTGACTGCTGCAAATTGAATGTTAACAAATATAACAGACTATCCTTCTGAGCCCAGCATTTTTCATTCTTGTCCCAATTTTGGGTGCCCACTACTGTCTATTGATATGTAAAACACTTTTTTCAATCAGCAATTAGTGATTAATAATAACATCTAGTAAACATCATTTATTTATTGACCAGAAATCAGTAGAAGAATGCTATACCTGACTCCAGCTGGGCTCCTCCACTTCTTCCTGGCTGGAAGGCCCAGGTTGGACATCAGAAGCCTCAGCTGGTATGGAAGGAAGCGTGGAAGGAAGAGTAGAGAGGGATTCCCTGACTTCAGTGTGGTCTGACAGAAATCGCAGTCTCTCATAGTACCACAGCCTGGGGACATAAACGTCATCTGCTGCAGCTCCGGATCTCTGGGAATCTGTGACCTTCTTGCGCTCCCTTAGATATGTGCTCCTCAGGCCACCAATTTTAGCTTTTAAATAAGGGATGGTTGCTGTGGGGACCACCGGCTTCACCAACTCCAGCAGTTTCTCCAGCGCTGCCTGCCTCTTCTGTTTGTGATTATAGTGGGGGTGTCTGACCTGTCACAGACAGGGCAGCTCCCTGTATTTGTCAATGAACAGGGGCAGGAAATTGTGGTCGTTGAACCCATCCATTTTCTCTGCAAGACACAACACAAGACAAACCCTAATGTCAGGCCAAACTCCCCTAATCTTGTTACAATATAGGCTTCCATTTCGAAGCAGTATAGGCGCAAGTTTAGATCTTACCTTTGTTATCACGATCGGCGTCTCCGATGCTCCTTCCTCCGCTCACAGATCGTACGTAATACGCACGTGTGTTACGCTTTATACACACTGCGCATGCGTATAACTCCGCCTGCCCCTGACGTTCTTTCTAGTCTATTCCCCGCCCCTTTTCGTTCGGCGCAGTGGGGGAAGAGCACATGGCGGATAGACAGCAGGTGCGTGCTAATTGTAGCAACGAGGAGGAGGGGGAGGAAAGGCCGGAGCGTGAAACGTCCCGATCCAGAAGGAGATTTAAGGACTCAAATATGTCCCAATGTCCGAAAGGCCAAGATCATGGCGAAAGTGGTCAGGAGTCTGCACCGAAATTTCGGGGTACGACGATCGAAAGATCAGCTCAGGAACCGGTGGTCGGACCTCAAATTACGAGAACATGAGCTGTACAGAAAGATCCGGAGAGTGCTGCAAAAAAGTAAGTAGTTGTGCTGTGTTCCTATTCTTTTTGTGTTTATTACGTTCGTGCTGCTCCATGTGCTTTTAGGAACTGTTGTACCGTTTAAAATGGCAACTTTCATGTTCATGGGCACATTAATGGTTCGGATCTAACATTTTTCGTTCAAACTATAAAATACCATTGTTTAGGCCATATGCATTTGGCCACCATTTTGACGCCCTATACTTGTCTTCAAAGAATTGGGTTGTGTAGATGGCTTTGTTACTAGAATGAAATGCAAACTAGATTCTGTGTAAGGAGAGGACACTCAGCAGCTGTTTTCACATCTGGACACTGGAGCACTAGTGTGGGACACAAGAACACCATTTTTATTAGGGGGGGCACACAGGTGCTCCAGTGTATACTATAGGGGGGGCTACATCTGTGAAGCTTGTACTAAACAGGTAAAGTATTGCAGGTTGACAAAGGACACTAAAAAAGCTACATCTTGCAACTCTGCTAAAACAGACAATTGTACCCCACTTCCAAGCAATGTTTCATCTTTATAGTTCTGCCATCAAACATCTGTGTGCTAAGTATACCATTTTTGTTTTACATAGGGGATAAAAGACTCGGAGGACACCCCTCATCCGAGGAGACCAGAGCCCCCCCCCCCTCTGGAAGAAGGGGAAATCCCCCCCAACACAAGCTGAGCAGGAGGAGGAAGATGTGGTGGAACTAGTCACCACAACAGGTGAGTGTCTGCAACCACAGGCTCAGATAAGAGATGGATGGCGGCATTTTTTTTAGACCTAATTTATTTTGGGGTTCCTCTCTTTTTAGGTGATCGTGAGGTTGTGGATCCAGATCCTTTCACATCAGAAAGTGCCCAGATCCTGATCGGGGAGATCATGGGGTGTAATTTACAATTGGAAATCATCAAGCAAAACATCAATGATGTTATTCCAAAAAATAAAAAAATCATTGATGTTTTGGGGCGAGTTTAAAGCCCCTCCAAATCACTTTCTTCTTTTGTGTGCTACAATGTGCTAAATGTTTTTGTGATTTTTCCCAAAGCCAAATTTGGAGGATGCACACAGTGTGCCAACATGTGCTATCTGCCATCACGGGAGATCAATGGACGCGTTTTGGGGGTGCAACCCCTTCCTCAATTATAAAGTAGCTGAGAGGAAGGGCTTGCTCCCCCAAAACACATCCCTTGATCCCCCCGTGATGGCAGGTCGCACATGTTGACATTGGCAAAATTGTGTGCATCTTCCAAATTTGGCTTTTCCAGGGGTGATTTCCCCCCATCTGAACGCAATATTAAAACACAGTTCCTAAATACTCATGTATGATATTGCCTTCAAGTTCTACCAAATGTGAACTTTGTAAGTTCAAGATTTGTGTCTTTCTTGTTGGTTTTACACATACCTGTTTTATGTAAAATGGACATTTTGAGTTTTGATAATGCCACCACAAAAATTGGTATACCACAAACATGGTGGTTTTTTTTCTAAACCTTTGGTAAATGCACATGTGATTGTGCAGGTATTAAAAAGATTGTTAATCAAGAATGTGTGGATTATTGTCTCAACGCTACAACACTTTTGGGGTGATGTAATTGCTGTTTTCATTGCAAATGGGGGTTATTTACTTAGGGCAAATCCTCTTGGCACTACAAGTGCAGTTTCAGTGCATTTGCAAGTGCACTTGTAGTGAAATGTGTTTTTGCATTTAGGAAATAACAGCCAACAGTGCTTTGTATAAGGTTACACAATCACGCCATTTTCTGGACTCAACACATTTCTGTCAGGGTCAGCTAAAACAAACACAAGCAGTAAATGTCCACAAAGAATTTCTTTTTTTGTTTTGTTATATAAAAAAGGCTTCACAGATTGTCTGGCATATTGATAGCCCCCCTACCCGCAAAGAACTCCAGGTAGCGTAACCGGACATCACGGGCACTCAGGGAGGGCAAGCCAGGACGGGCACTTTCAAGCGCCGTCAGTGTGATTTGATGTAGGATTCCGGCCTCAGGCCCAACTGAGCCAGCATAGTTGGCCGAATGTTTCCTTAAAAAGTTATGGAGAACACAGCACGCCAGTATAATATGGTTCAGTTTATACTCGGCCATATGGATGGGTGTCAGAAATAGTCGGAACCGGCTGGCCAGGATTCCAAATGTGTTCTCCACCACTCTTCGGGCTCTGGCCAGCCGGTAATTAAAAACCCTCTGTTCCGGGGTGAGGGTCCTCATTGGGAATGGCCGCATCAGGTGGTCCCCCAGCGCAAACGCTTCATCAGCAACGAACACGAATGGGAGTCCTTCCACATTGTCCTCTGGAGCTGGCAAGTCCAAGCTGCCATTCTGGAGACGCCTGTAAAACTCCGTCTGGGCAAAAATGATCCTACTACCAAAAATCCTGTACATGATTTGGCATTCACCTGTATACCTCATACTCAGACACTTTAAAGTAATAGAAACTCTACTCAAGCCGTTCGTCTGGGGTAATTCTAGGCACAAACTACCCTGGCAAAAGTTGAAGAACCCTACTGACCTAGCTGGACTGGCACTCCCTGACTTCAATATGTACTACCTCGCATCTCAGCTTTCACAAATTTTCCACATTGACAAAACAGACCGAAACAGATTTTTATTTCTTTTATGCCCAAAATGGATACAACAGACTCTAGACCCACTACTATCAATGATGGAGGGGAGGGCTGGCGAGGGCTTGGGAACGGATCGCAGATCTTTAATATACCAATATAGGAAAATCTGGGACATAGCATCAAAAAAACTTTCTATTGAATCACCGAACATTTATACTCCCATATGGCACAATGAGTCCCTCCCAGAGTTTAGACGCATGCAGGACACCGAGATATGGAGTGCCAGAGGAATAATATACCTGACACACATAATAAATAATGGGAGATTGAAAACATTTGAAACTCTAAAGTCAGAATTTGCATTACCCAACTCCATGTATTTTAGATACATACAATTAAGACACGCTTTTCATACACAATACCCCACAGACGAACTTACCCTAAATGACAACCCATTAATGGCCGCCATAAAGTTCCCAGATCCCAAAAAAATGATCTCCCAATTCTACGCCATGTTAACTACTCCACAGGCAACTGTCCAAGCGTATGCTCTGAAAACTAAATGGGAAGATGAAATAGGTACTATTGAGGATGATGAGTGGAGCGATGCACTAGATACATGCAAATTAGTATCCCCTAAAATAGCAGACCGGCTCACTCAGATATTCATCACACACAAATCTTACCTCACGCCACTTAGGATTTCGAGATATAAGAGGAACCAATCCACTAACTGCCCAATGTGCAACCATGCTGTAGGCACCTTCTTCCACCTAATATGGCACTGTCCTAAGATCCAACAGTTTTGGTCTCAGATTATAAAATTCCTACATGATACCATGGGCTCGCCCATCACACTACAACCAAAACCGTGTTTATTGGGAATTTTTCCTGATCCGGAAATTAACAAATTTACTAAAATATTCCTACAAGAATCTCTCTTCTCAGCTCGTAAGGTAATAGCCAGAGTATGGATGAGACCCACACCACCAGAATTTTCACAATGGGTGCTAGAAATAAATAATTCTCTGCCATACAAGAAAATAATTTACTCCCATAGAGGATGCCCTACCAAATATGAAAAAGTGTGGGAGAGGTGGCTCAGCTCCCCAGATACCTGCACCGGAAGGATCTAGGCTACCCTAGTTTACGAGCCTTACATTTACAGTGCTCCTGTTTTCGATTGAGGTCCCTACACCACAATGTATTGCAAAATGAGGTCACGATAGATAAATGAAGTCAAAATAACATAACAGAATGTATACACTATCAACTTGAATGTCTTACTCGTTATGATACTTACATGGGGGAAAAGTTGTTTTGGGGTTTTCTTCCTTGTATTTCGTGATAATACATTAAGCTATATATACTGAATGTAACCCATGTCAAGATTTCATGATGTATGTAATCTCCTGTACTTGTTCAATAAACAGAATTTTACAAGTAAAAAAAAAAAAACTCCGTCTGGGCGATGACTCCACCATCGGACATCCGGCCATTCTTCCCCACGTCCACATACAAGAAGTCGTAATTGGCCGACACCACCGCCAACATCACTATACTATTAAACCCCTTGTAATTATAATAGTACGACCCCGAGTTGGGTGGTGAGACGATGTGGACGTGTTTCCCATCAATTGCCCCTCCGCAGTTAGGAAAGTCCCACCGCTGGGCAAAGTGGGAGGCCACAGTCTGCCATTCCTGTGGCGTGGAAGGAAACTGTTGAGGAAAAAACAATAAACATTACTATTTTTACTCAGAAACATGGCAAGCAGATTATACACAAACATTATGGGGCAACCTCCAGATAGCATTTATTAATGGGAATTTAACAAGGCCAAAGTATAGGGTACACCTATCATATCCCCCCCCTCTCATGGGCCATTTCTAACATTATAGGGGGTGTGTGGAAATCTTGGACAGGTAACCCTCTTCACTTCATTGAGAGATGAATGCCTAAATAATGGGTATTACTTGGAACAGCCCCTCCTTAGTTACACTATTGGCAGCCCACTGGACAGGTAAGAAGTGTCATAATACAAAGATAGAAATACACACTGTACACATTTGAGGACATCTGGACATTCTGCTATTACCTATCAAGATAATTATAGGATACAAAAACTTTAAACAGTACTATTTGAAAGTATACAGGCAGGCCCTTGCACTACATGCTTTGGGGAATTTATCCATAAATCTGACCAGTAAAGAGGTGGGTATAGTGTGTATGGGTTTGGCAAAGTCAGCAGATAGATGATTGAGGATAGATAGAGAATTGGGATCAGCTGACTTAGCAGTTGGGGGAGGGAGGGTTACTAAAAAATTTTGGGGGACACCACCAAAAAAAAAACTCTGCCACTCTGCCTGAATTTTAATCAAAAATAACATTTCCAAACATTTTAGGGGGTGTTTGGGGTAAAGCACTACTATGGAGCTGATAAAATACATTGTTAAGTGACTACATGAGGTGAATATAGGGCAGGAGACACCATGCTGGGGGGGTTATTGAAGGGCAAATATGTATGAAGGACCTAAAATAATAATTACATAAAAATCCAGCATGAATGAGGACAAAGGGGACATTCACACCATATTACAGTCATGGTGATTAGGGAATGAGGAAAGAAATACAATATATTAGCAAACATTCAATACAATAAAATGTGATATTAAAGGATAAAAATCTTACCTTCATATACTCCTTCTGTAGGACCTGGATGATGGCAGAACAGGTCTCTGGGATAATGATCCCCAGAGCCTGGGGGGAGATGCCTGTCAAGAACTTGAGGTCCTGCAGGCTTCTCCCTGTGGCCAAATACCGCAGTGTAGCGACCAACCTCTGCTCCGGAGTGATGGCTTGCCTCATGCAGGTATCCTGCCTGCTGATATAGGGGGTCAGCGAAGCCAACAGACGGTGAAACACGGGGTCCGTCATCCGGAGAAAGTTCCTGAAATCATCAGGATTATTCTCACGGATCTCACGGAGCAAAGGCATATGAGAGAACTGGTCACGCTGAAGCAACCAATTCTTGGTCCATGAACTCCTCCCCACCCTGTTCATGGACTGGACTTGTGTCAAGGTCAGGACCCCAACACCAAGCCCCCGCACAGCACGAACTCTACGAGGAGTACGCATAAGAAACATGGCTAGAAAACGGTCGGCTGCTCAGAACGAAGTAACAGAACGCACTGAAGAACAGCAAGGCCTGTGAAGAGCGACCTGAAAAACAGCAACGAGCGGGCAAGATCGCACAGAAAACTCTGATACGAACTGACTGCACGCACTGAAGAGCAGATACAAACCCACAAGCACAAACTGAATGGCAGAAAACGATCTGAAAGCCACGAGTCTGAAAAAGCGCGAATCGTCTCTCACCAAACTTTTACTAACACGAGATTAGCAAAAGGAGCCCAAAGGGTGCCGCGCTTGGTTCTGAACCGGCCTTTTCTAGTCTCGTCGTACGTGGTGTACGTGACCGCGTGGTTGGCGATCGGAAATTCCGACAACTTTGTGCGACCGTGTGTAGACAAAATAAGTTTGAGCCAACATCCGTCGGAAAAAAACCTAGGATTTTGTTGTCGGAATGTCCGAACAAAGTCAGACCGTGTGTACGCCCTATAATAGTTGTCCTGTGGACAGATTCTCCCACCTGAGCTGTGGATCCTCCAGAGTTATCATGGGCCTCTTGGCTGCTTCTCTGATTAATGCTCTCCTTGCCCGGCCTGTCAGTTTAGGTGGACGGCCATGTCTTGGTAGGTTTGCAGTTTAGCCATACTCTCCATTTTCGGATGATGGATTGAATAGTGCTCCGTGAGATGTTCAAAGCTTGGGATATTTTTTTATAACCTAACCCTGCTTTAAACTTCTCCAGAACTTTATCTCTGACCTGTCTGGTGTGTTCCTTGGCCTTCATGATGCTGTTTGTTCACTAAGGTTCTCCAACAAACCTCTGAGGGCTTAAGGTTTCACATCTCCGCGTATAGGGGCGACAATCGCAGTAAAAAACACGTAAATAGAATCGAGGGACGCCCATCGCCAAAAAAAAGCTCCTGGATTTCTTTTGGGCGACAGGCGTCCCGTGATTCTGTTCCCGGGTTTTTACCTTGATTGTCGCCCCATGAATCGTGGGAAAATCGCGCCGCATTTGGGGTGCTATTAAAATCAATGGGCAATGTGCCCATTGCTCATGCCGTTTTTGCAAATCGCGGCGATTCCGCCCGCAATTCGGAACGCAGAAATGTGAATGGAGCCTTACAGAACATCTGTATTAATACCGAGATTAAATTACACACAGGTGGAATCTATTTACTAATTAGGTGACTTCTGAAGGCAATTGGTTCCACTAGATTTTAGTTAGTGGGATCAGAGTAAAGGGGGCTGAATACAAATGCACACCACACATTTCAGATATTTGTAAAAAATGTTGAAAACCATTTACAGTGCCTTGCAAAAGTATTCACCCCACTTGGCATTTTTCGTGTTTTGTTGCCTCACAACCTGGAATCAACATGGATTGTTTGAGGATTTGCATCATTTAATTTACAGAACATGCCCACAAATTCGAAGATTATTGCTTCACAATAAAAAAAAAAAAAATAAACAACAAATAGGACAAAATAACAAAAAAAGTCAATGTGCATAACTATTCACCCCCCTAAAGTCAATACTTTATAGAGCCACCTTTTGCGGCTATCACAGCTCCAAGTTGCTTTGGATAAGTCTCTATGAGCTTGCCACATCTTACCACTGGGATTTTTGCCCATTCCTCCTTGCAAAACTGCTCCAGCTCCTTCAAGTTGGATGGTTTGCGCTTGTGAACAGCAATCTTCAAGTCTGACCACAGATTTTCTATTGGATTGAGGTCTGGGCTTTGACTAGGCCATTCCAACACATTTACATGTTTCCCCTTAAACCACTCAAGTGTTGCTTTAGCAGTGTGTTTGGGGTCCTGCTGGAAGGTGAACCTCCGTCCTAGCCTCAAATCACACACAGAGTGGTGCAGGTTTTGCTCAAGAATATCCCTGTATTTAGCACCATCCACTTTTCCCTCAACTCGGACCAGTTTCCCAGTCCCGACTGCTGAAAAACATCCCCACAGCATGATGCTGCCACCACCATGTTTCACTGTGGGGATGGTGTTCTTTGGGTGATGTGATGTGATGTGTTGGGTTTGGTTTGTGCCTGACATAGCGTTTTCTTTGATGGCCAAAAAGTTCAATTTTAGTCTCATCAGACCAGAGCACCTTCCTCCATACATTTTGGGAGTCTCCCACATGCCTTTTCGCAAACTCAAAACGTCCCATTTTGTTTTTTGCTGAAGGTAATGGCTTTCTTCTGGCCACTCTGCCATAAAGCCCAAATCTATGGAGTGTACGGCTTATTGTCATCCTATGTACAGATACTCCAGTCTCTGCTGTGGAACTCTGCAGCTCCTCCAGGGTTACCTTAGGTCTCTGTACTGCCTCTCTGATTAATGCCCTCCTTGCCCGGTCCGCGAGTTTCGGTGTGCGGCCCTCTCTTGGCAGGTTTGCTGTTGTGCCATGTTCTTTCCATTTGGTTATGATAGATTTGATGGTGCTCCTAGGGATCATTAAAGATTTGGATATTTTTTTATAACCTAACCCTGACTTGTACTTTTCAACAACATTGTCCCTTACTTGTCTGGAGAGTTCGTTGGTCTTCATGGCATTGTTTGGTTAGTGGTGCCTCTTGCTTAAGTGTGAAAGTGTTATGTGAAAGCCTCTGGGGCCTTTCAAAAAGGTGTGTATATGTAATGACAGATCATGTGACACTTAGATTGCACACAGATGGACATCATTTTTAGTTTTATGCATATATTTTTCTAATTTTACTTCACCAACTTAGACTATTGTGTTCTGATCCATCACATATAATTCAGATATAAAAAAAAACATTTAACTAAAGGCTGTAATGTAACAAAGTAGCTAAAAAGCCAAGTGGGGTGAAAACTTTTGCATTTTTGCATTTTCCTTCCACTTCACAATTATGTGCCACTTTGTGTTGGTCCATCACATAAAATCCCAATAAAATACATTTACGTTTTTGGTAACATGACAAAATGTGTAATATTTCAAGGGGTATGAATACTTTTTCAAGGCACTGTACTCATCTATCTTTTGCTCACTCCTGAAGTCTGAACAATATTGAGGG
This sequence comes from Lithobates septentrionalis, assembly GCA_037952835.1. Taxonomy (NCBI): domain Eukaryota; kingdom Metazoa; phylum Chordata; class Amphibia; order Anura; family Ranidae; genus Lithobates; species Lithobates septentrionalis. The sequence continues at coordinate 6,644,808 of JBBDGP010000497.1, read as the reverse complement.
GAAAAGGAGCTGGAGCTTACACAGGGTGGAGGACTCTTTGCTTACCCCCATGTGACAGTGCTGGAGGCCTATGGAAGACTCTTTGCTTACCCCCATGTGACAGTGCTGTAGGTCTATGGAAAGAAGTACCAGTGTTATCACATAGAGGGAGGGAAAGTTAGTCACATGCTTCTTCATATCTAAATGTACTGAGTACTGGCAGTTGAACAGAACAGAGGAGGAGCAAAGGGGAAGGCAAATACATCCACAGTTGGTAAAGCCGCCATTAAAATGAACACGTTGCCTTACTCTGCATGAAGAAAGCACGGCTCCACTGTAACGCCCCGTACACACGATCAGAATTTCCGTCAACAAAACCGTGGATTTTTTTCCGAAGGATGTTGGCTCAAACTTGTCTTGCATACACACGATCACACAAATGTTGTCAGAAATGCCAAACGTGAGAACGCGTGACGTACAAGACGTACGACGAGCCGAGAAAAAGGAAGTTCAATAGTCAGTGCGGCTCCTTCTGCTTGATTCCGAGCATGCGTGAGCTTTTGTGCGACGGACTTGTGTACACATGGTCGGAATTTCCGACAAATGAAGTTGGCGGAAAATTTGAGAACCTGCTCTCAAACATTGGTGTGCAGAAATTCCGACAGCAAATGTTCCATGGAGCATACACACGGTCGGACCTTCCGACAACAAGCTCACATAGAAAATTTCCCATCAGAAAGTACGACCGTGTGTACACGGCATTAGGTTTATTCACACCAAAAGAGATTGCATGCATTTCAATACTTAGGGCTGGGTGCTTTAAAGGTAACTCCACTTTTGTGTGAAAAAAGAGCAAATAAAAAAAAATATTATAGCATATATAATTGTAACACAAGTCAGATTGTAATTGAATGTTATTAAAAAATCACCTTTCCTTTTCATTTTGCAGCGCTGTAATTTTCTGTAAAATGCAATGCAAAATTGCTACCTAAAGGTGTGCTGTACACAGATGGTGTACAGAACACCCCCCAGAAATGTAATTTCCTGCTTGTGTGATTGGCTCACTGATTTTCCCAAAAGTCTGCACTAAGATACAAGTCAGATTGTTGGCATTCCGCACAACAAAAATGTAATTTTTAGTGAGATACTCCCAAACGGAAATCACGTCTAAAGGGATGAAGACCCTGCCACTTTCCTCATTAGAGCCCCGCAAGTGCAGCAGCTGATTGATAATTATTAAATCACTCCTGTGCACATTAATTTTGTATATGGACACAGACAAACCGCTATTTCTTCAGAACAATAAAAGAACTCTGCAACAAAGTTTGTTTACATCTCTGCGATGTACACAGATCACCCAGAGGCAGGGGCATATCATGAAATGAGTGGGCCCTTGTGCAAGATAAAAAGTGGGCCCTAGGTATTGATAAAAAAATAAAATAAAATAAAAGAGTGGGTGTGGCTTAAATTATGCTAATTTTTGAGTGTGGCTTAAATGGGATGTGTTTTAATAGAGTCTGAGATGACTTCCATAGTGCAGAATGCAGTAACGTTAAATAGGGAATCTACAGTGCGGAGTGTATGGCGGTGGGCAGTATGTACAGGAGAGGAATGTGAAGTGTATGGTGATGGGTAGTATGTGCAGGAGAGGAGTACGGTGTGTATGGTGGTGGGTAGTATGTGCAGGAGAGGAGTATGGAGTGTATGGCGGTGGGTAGTATGTGCAGAAGAGGAGTACAGCGTGTATGGTGGTGGGTAGTATGTGCAGAAGAGGAGTATTCAGTGTATAGCGGTGGGTAGTATATGCAGAAGAGGAGTATGAAGTGTATGGTGTTGGGTATTATGTGCAGGAGAAGGGTGTGGAGAGTATGGTGGTGGGTAGTATGTGCAGAAGAGGAGTACAGGCATACCTCACTTTTAAGTACACAATGGGACCAGAGCATGTATGTAAAACGAAAATGTACTTAAAGTAAAGCAATACCCTTTTTCACTTCTGGGGTTTCAGGGGCTGTAGAGGGGGGTCAGGAACTGTAGTGGGGGGGGGGGGGGTCAGGGAGTGTGTTTCCAAGTAGCAGGGAATCTGAACTATCTGGGCACGGATTACTCAGCTGAAGCTTTAGCTTGAGAGCCACTTTACATACACTCGCGGGTATGTCCTTACTCGCGAGTGTATGTAAAGTGAGTGTACTTAAAGTGGGGTATGCGTGTATGTAGTGTATGGTGGTGGGTAGTATGTACAGGAGAGGAGTGCGGAGTGTATGGAGGTGGGTAGTATGTGCAGGAGAGGAGTGCAGAATGTAGGGTGGTGGGTAGCATGTGCAGAAGAGGAGTATGTAGTGTATGGTGATGGTAGGGTTGCCACCTTTTCTTCAAGCCAAACCTGAACACTTTACTGGCGCACGGCATATTTTTTTAGCATACACTATAGACAATAAGATTGTAAAAGACCTTGGAGCGGGAGTGGACTGGTAGTGAGATGTACACCAACAGACTTTGAGGAATGGGAAAGATGGGACGGCCTATATGCTTTTATGTCAGTCAGCTACTTTTTTTTTTTTTAATAAAAATTCTTGATGGTATTTCACTATTGTGAGTTCCGTCTCTCCTTGAAGTGCTTATATGGATTTTTATCTGTGAGATCTGCTTGCACTGTCTGTGATGCTTAGTGTGGTAGTTGCCCCATGGATAGATGCTGAAGCGCTGTATTACATTCTGATCTAGGGGGTCAAAATTATGGGGGAGCTGCTCTCTTTAGGTGTGAGGCATGGAAGTAGAATTTATCAATTTTAATATTTGTTCACATAAATGGACTTACGTTATTGCACAGTTGGTGTTCACTTTTTAGGTATATGTATATAAGGATTTTATTAGTAATTAATTGTATGAATTATCAGATGTTTACATCAATGGGGGATAATAAATTACATAGTCAGATATATAAATATTTTTAATCACATGCATACACACACACAAATGCATACAGATATTGAGATATATACATATGCTCAATTACATACAGTACATGCACACACACATATATACACACTCAGATATATACAATTAGATACATGTACAGTTGTGCTTAGAAGTTTACATACCCTGGCAGATTTTATGATTTCTTGGCCATTTTTCAGAGAATTTGAATAACAACACAAAAACTTTTCTTTCACTCATGGTTAGTGTTTGGCTAAAGCCATTTATTATCAATCAACTGTGTTTACTTGTTTTAAACCATAATGGCAACAGAAACTACCTAAATGACCCTGTTAAAAGTTTACATACCCCAGTTCTTAATACCGTGTATTGCCCCCCTTTAACATCAATGACAGCTTGAAGTCTTTTGTGGTATTTGTGGATGAGGCTCTTTATCTTCTCAGATGGTAAAGCTGCCCATTCTGCATGGCAAAAAGCCTCCAGTTCCTGTAAATTCTTGGGCTGTCTTGCATGAACTGCACGTTTGAGATCTCTCCAGAGTGGCTCAATGATATTGAGGTCAGAAGACTCAGATGGCCACTCCAGAACCTTGACTTTATTCTGCTGTAGCCAATGACAGGTCGACTTGGCCTTGTGTTTTAAATCATTGTCATGTTGGAATGTCCAAGTGCGTCCCATGCGCAGCTTCCTGGCTGATGAATGCAAATGTTCCTCCAGTATTTTTTGATAACATACTGCATTCATCTTGCCAACAATTTTGACCAAATTTCCTGTGCCTTTGTAGTTCACACATCCCTAAAACATCAGTGATCCACCTCGGTACCCTTCATCATAGGCCTTGTTGACTCCTCTCCAAATGTAGCGTTTATGGTTGTGGCCAAAAAGCTACATTTTGGTCTCATCACTCCAAATGACTTTGTCTCAGAAGGTTTGAGGCTTGTCACTGTGCTGTTTGGCGTATTGTAAGCTGGATACTTTGTGGCATTTGCGTAGTAAATGGCTTTCTTCTGGCGACCCGACCATGCAGCCCATCTTTCTTCAAGTGCCTTATTGTGCATCTTGAAACAGCCACACCACATGTTTTCAGAGTCCTGTATTTCACCTGAAGTTATTTGTGGGTTTTTCTTTACATCCCCAACAATTTTCCTGGCAGCTGTGGCTGAAATTCTAGTTTGTCTACCTGACCGTGATTTGGTTTCAACAGAACCCCTCATTTTCCACTTCTTGATTAGAGTTTGAACACTGCTGATTGGCCTTCTCAATTCCTTGGATATCTTTTTATATCCCTTTCCTGCTTTATACCGTTCAACTACCTTTTCCCGCAGATCCTTTGACAATTCTTTTGTTTTCCTCATGACTCAGAATCCAGAAACGCCAGTGCAGCACTGGATGAAAGATGCAAGGGTCTGTCTGGAGTCCAGAAACTCATTGACTTTTTACACACACACACACTAATTACAAGCAAACAGGTGAGGATGGTTACCTTTAATAGCCATTCAATCCCCTTTGTGTCAATTTGTGTGCATGTTATTAGGCCAAAATCACCAGGGTATGTAAACTTTTGATCAGGGTCATTTGGGTAGTTTCTGTTGCCATTATGATTTAAAAAGACGAACACAGTTGATTGATAATAAATGGCTTCACCCAAACACTAACCATGAGTAAAAGAAATGTTTTTTATTCTCTGAAAAATAGCCAAGAAATCATAAATGCTGACAGGGTATGTAAACTTATGAGCAAAACTGTATACACACATACATACACACACTCAGATATACACAATCAGATACATGTATACACACACATATATACACACACTCAGATATATACAATCAGATACATGTATATACACACACACATACACAAACTCAGATATACACAATCAGATACATGTATACACACATATATACAATCAGATATACACAATCAGATACATGTATACACACATATATACAATCAGATACATGTATATACACACTCAGGTATACACAATCAGATAAATGTATACACACATACACTACCGTTCAAAAGTTTGGGGTCACATTGAAATGTCCTTATTTTTGAAGGAAAAGCACTGTACTTTTAAATGAAGCTAACTTTAAACTAGTCCTAACTTTAAACAAATATACTCTATACATTGCTAATGTGGTAAATGACTATTCTAACTGCAAATGTCTAGTTTTTGGTGCAATATCTACATAGGTGTATAGAGGCCCATTTCCAGCAACTATCACTCCAGTGTTCTAATGGTACAATGTGTTTGCTCATTGGCTCAGAAGGCTAATTGATGATTAGCAAACCCTTGTGCAATCATGTTCACACATCTAAAAACAGTCTAGCTCCTTCCAGAAGCTACAAAACTGACCTTCCTGTGAGCAGATTGAGTTTCTGGAGCATCACATTTGTGGGGTCAATTAAACGCTCAAAATGGCCAGAAAAAGAGAACTTTCATCTGAAACTCGACAGTCTATTCTTGTTCTTAGAAATGAAGGCTATTCCATGCGAGAAATTGCAAAGAAATTGAAGATTTCCTACAACGGTGTGTACTACTCCCTTCAGAGGACAGCACAAACAGGCTCTAACCAGAGTAGAAAAAGAAGTGGGAGGCCGCGTTGCACAACTAAGCAAGAAGATAAGCACATTAGAGTCTCTAGTTTGAGAAACAGACGCCTCACAGGTCCCCAACTGGCATCTTCATTAAATAGTACCCGCAAAACACCAGTGTCAACATCTACAGTGAAGAGGCGGCTGCGGGATTTTGGGCTTCAGGGCAGAGTGGCAAAGAAAAAGCCATATCTGAGACTGGCCAATAAAAGAAAAAGATTAAGATGGGCAAAAGAACACAGACATTGGACAGAGGAAGACTGGAAAAAAGTGTTGTGGACGGATGAATCCAAGTTTGAGGGGTTTGGATCACAAAGAAGAACGTTTGTGAGACGCAGAACAAATGAAAAGATGCTGGAAGAATGCCTGACGCCATCTGTTAAGCATGGTGGAGGTAATGTGATGGTCTGGGGTTGCTTTGGTGCTGGTAAGGTGGGAGCTTTGTACAGGGTAAAAGGGATTCTGAATAAGGAAGGCTATCACTCCATTTTGCAACGCCATACCATACCCAGTGGACAGCGCTTGATTGGAGCCAATTTCATCCTACAACAGGACAATGACCCTAAACACACCTCCAAATTGTGCAAGAACTATTTACAGCAGAAGCAGGCAGCTGGTATTCTATCGGTAATGGAGTGGCCAGCACAGTCACCAGATCTGAACCCCATTGAGCTGTTGTGGGAGCAGCTTGACCGTATGGTACGCCAGAAGTGCCCATCCAACCAATCCAACTTGTGGGAGCTGCTTCTAGAAGCGTGGGGTGCAATTTCTCCAGCTTACCTCAATAAATTAACAGCTAGAATGCCAAAGGTGTGCAATGCTGTAATTGCTGCAAAAGGAGGATTCTTTGATGAAAGCAAAGTTTGATGTAAAAACAATGTTATTTCAAATACAAATCATTATTTCTAACCTTGTCAATGTCTTGACTCTATTTTCTATTCATTTCACAACGTATGGTGGTGAATAAGTGTGACTTTTCATGGAAAACACAAAATTGTTTGGGTGACCCCAAACTTTTGAACGGTAGTGTATATACAATCAGATACATGTATACACACATACAGTGGGGAGAACAAGTATTTGATACACTGCCGATTTTGCAGGTTTTCCTACTTACAAAGCATGTAGAGGTCTGTAATTTTTATCATAGGTACTCTTCAACTGTGAGAGGCGGAATCTAAAACAAAAATCCTGAAAATCACATTGTATGATTTTTAAGTAATTAATTTGCATTTTTTTGCATGACATAAGTATTTGATCACCTACCAACCAGTAAGAATTCTGGCTCTCACAGACCTGTTATTTTTTCTTTAAGAAGCCCTCCTGTTCGCCACTCATTACCTGTATTAACTGCACCTGTTTGAACTTGTTACCTGTATAAAATACACCTGTCCACACACTCAAACAGACCCCAACCTCTCCACAATGGCCAAGACCAGAGAGCTGTGTAAGGACATCAGGGATAAAATTGTAGACCTGCACAAGGCTGGGATGGGCTACAGGACAACAGGCAAGCAGTTTGGTGAGAAGGCAATAACTGTTGGCGCAATTATTCGAAAATGGAAGAAGTTCAAGATGACGGTCAATCTCCCTTGGTCTGGGGCTCCATGCATGATCTTACCTCGTGGGGCATCAATGATCATGAGGAAGGTGAGGGATCAGCCCAGAACTACATGGCAGGACCTGGTCAATGACCTGAAGAGAGCTGGGACCACAGTCTCGAAAAAAAAAACCAAAAAAACATTAGTAACACACTATGCCGTCATGGATTAAAATCCTGCAGCGCACCCAAGGTTTCCCTGCTCAAGCCAGCGCATGTCCAGGCCCATCTGAAGTTTGGCAATGACCATCTGGATGATCCAGAGGAGGAATGGGAGAAGGTCATGTGATCTGATGAGACAAAAATAGATCTTTAAGGTCTAAACTCCACTCTCCGTGTTTGGAGGAAGAAGAAGGGTGAGTACAACCCGAAGAACACCATCACAACCGTGAAGCATGGAGGTGGAAATATCATTCTTTGGGGCTGCTTTTCTGCAAAGGGGACAGGACGACTGCACCGTAATGAGGGGAGGATGGATGGGGCCATGTATCGTGAGATCTTGGCCAACAACCTTCCCTCAGTAAGAGCATTGAAGATGGGTTGTGGCTGGGTCTTCCAGCATGACAACAACCGGAAACACACAGCCAGGGGAGCTAAGGAGTGGCTCCGTGAGAAGCATCTCAAGGTCCTGGAGTGGCCTAGCCAGTCTCCAGACCTAAACCCAATAGAAAATCTTTGGCGGGAGCTGAAAGTCCATATTGCCCGGTGACAGCCCCGAAACCTGAAGGATCTGGAGAAGGTCTGTATGGAGAAGTGGGCCAAAATCCCTGCTGCAGAGTGTGCAAACCTGGTCAAGAACTACAGGAAATGTATGATCTCTGTAATTGCAAACAAAGGTTTCTGTACCAAATACTTATGTCATGCAATAAAATGCAAATAAATTACTTAAAAATCATACAATGTGATTTTCTGGATTTTTGTTTTAGATTCCGTCTCTCACAGTTCTTTGAAGAGTACCTATGATAACAATTACAAACCTTTACATGCTTTGTAAGTAGGTGGTGGGTAGTACGTACAGGAGAGGAGTGCGGAGTGTATGGAGGTGGGTAGTATGTGCAGAATGGTGTCAGTAGTTCTTTATTTTTATTATTTTATTTATTTTTATTATTTTAGTTTTTTTTTTTTTCATTTTTTCAAAATGCTTTTTGGGGCCAGTGAATGGTGTCAGTAGGGCAGTGGATGGTGTCAGATTTTTTTACATTTTTTACAATTACATTTTTTTAATTATTTTTTACAATTTTTTTTTTTTATTATTATTATTTTATCTATTATTATTTTTACAATTTTGTTGTTTATTATTATTTTAGCCATGTTGGGGGGCTTTGGTGAGATATCAGGGGTTTAAACAGACCCCTGACATCTGCCCTTTGGGAAAGTGGGTACACAGATTCCATAGTCCCTTTCTTAGCAGCCTCAGCATTGAAAATGAATAAACAGTAGACAGAGGCTTCTGTTCATTCATAAACTGAAGCAGAGTAAACACATATTACTATGCTCAGTTATCACAAAACACAGGAGAGATCAGTAGGGATCGCTCAAATGAGTAAAGAAGGGGCTGGTAAATTACATATTTAACGGCCCCTTCTTCCGCTCTCCATCCTGACACATCCCCCACAGCAGCCGGCGGGAGAGGTGGGAGGCCGGCTGTGGGGGACAAGGGGGGCAGAGGAGCACATGGGGGGAGGAGGAAGAAGACACGGAGGGAGGAGGAAAAGGACAGGGAGGATGACGGGAGGAGGAGGACACGGGGAACAGCCAGGGATGATCTGTGCGGCGGGAGGGACAGCTGCAAATACCAATCTCCCTGTATGGCTTTTCAGCTGACAGCCACGGGAGGGAGAGGAGAAGAAGCAGCTGTCGGCTGAAAAGCTATACAGGGAGATCGGTGCTTGCAGCTGTCTCTCCCGCTGCACCGACCATCCCCAGCTGTGAACCAGGGGACCATCCGTGTGTTCAGGGTGGGTCACAGTGCCCCCCTCAGGGCCCGTGTGCAGTGAACACCCTGCACACATGGATGATATGCCACTACACAGGGGAATGTGTTTTTTCTCAACAAACAATTACTCTTAAATGTCCCTGTCAGACCTATGCACTGCGGTAGTGCATGATAAAGTGTTCATTTTAACAGGCATTACTGCAACACACGCGCCCTTTGTGTTGTGTTTGACAATGCCATTTATTTGGAATGAGGCGGCCCCAACATATACTTCCAGTAGGTGGTAATTAACCCATGTACATGCTGTGCATTGTGAACTGCTTCATTAAAATAGAATTCTGCAGGACCTGTCGCTGCACCTTGACAGCCCATTTAAAAAGAATAAGCCACCTTAAAGTGGTTGTAAATCTCACACATGAAATATGAACAAAGCATATCCCTCTATAGTGTGTACTTGTCTCAATTAAGAGCACTAAGTGTCATTTATGTCTGCTGCGTCATTCCACTGCTATCAGCATAAATGACTTCTGACAAGTTTTCCCTGACACCAAGAGAAAAATGGCGGAGGAGGGATCTCCAGCTGATTGACAGCCTCAAACCTGTTCCTATGTGCTGTATGGAGAGAGGTGTGTCTCTTCCCTCCAATCAGCTTTCAGAGCTCTCCTCACTGAGCTCTGCAGTGTGTAATTTCAGCTCTCTGCTCCCCTTTTTTTAACTCTCAGACGGCTTTATAATTCAGCACTTTGCTGGAGTGGTAATCCACAGGACATTTCTTCTATCTCTCTGGGACTCTCTGGGAGAGATCTCTGCACTGGGTTTCTGGATCTGCACACCTGCTGTGCCCATTATAAGAGGCTCCACCACCCCTGCTGGATTTTTTATGTTATATTTAGGAGAATGTAACATTCGGAGTTGGAGCACAAATCATACCCAAAACTTAGGTTGGCAGGTAAACGCTGTTGGATGAGACTGTCCTACCATCCAGTTTGCTGGGACTTGTAGTTCCTCAGCTTGTAAGGGGTTTCGCCAACATAATCAGATTTAGAATATCTGTGAAGCTACTTATTTTGTCTATTTTTTTCCTTCTTCTCCTCAGTCTCACACAGGGTAATAATAGAAGACTAAATAGATATTTAAAACCATCCATCTTGTCTGCTACCCTGAATTCTTTGCTGGAGGCACTGTATTCTGGCAGATGTTCCCCTTGTGCAGACATCACTGAAGATTAATGGAGCAAATATTCTGAATGTGAGAGCTAACACCTGATGACTAGGACTCTGCATAGTTTCCAATTTTTAATTTTTTTTGAAGGTATACTCCACCAAAAAATGTGATTTTTCACTCTGGGTCTCTCTGTTACATCCAGCGACATTCTGCTCGGTCAGTTTGGTAAACGTCCACAATAAGAGCAGTGAAGTATTGGAATTCAGACCAAGCATCAGAGGATTAATATTATGCATACCCATAAGTTTGCCTACAACTTTTACTAGAAGAAAAACATCTCAGGTCACTTAAAGCAGTATTAAACCCAAAACAAAAAATGTAATATATTGCAGCTTAGATGTAGAGGCTGCATTAGTTTTCTTTTTGCTTTTTTCACCTCTGTTTTCACCTGATGATCTGGCCTGAAACACACCTCCTGTATTAGAGTGCCACCACTCTGAATGAAGGAGCAACAGAGACACCTTTGGACAGCAGCATTGTCATTCTAGGGGGAGGGGAGTGTTAGATGTACTAGCAGATATAGATAGATTTATAATCAGTTACAGCAGTTTTTTTTTTTGGGATAAAGGTTTTACACAAATAAAAGCTGATCATTGTAAGCACCCATCAGTGGTAAATGGTTTGTCTCAACCCCATAATCAGAAAGATCTGGAAGACAGAGCTTGCTCTTTTGAAAAACAACAGACTAAGGCTCGGTTCACACTACTGCCACCTAAAAGTCAGGCAACTTCCTGGCGACTTGAGTACTACTTTGATGCAACTTTGAAGCGAGGGGCTACAACGCAGGGAATGCCTGGGTAATCTTCCTGTAATGTCGGATCTTAAAGGAGTTGTAAAGTCTCAGCATTTTTCACCTTAATGCATTCTAGGCATTAAGGTAAAAACCTTCTGCCCTGCAGCTCCCCCCCCCCCCCCCAGACCCCCCTTTTCTTACCTGAACCCAATCATTCCAGCAATGATAACGAGGCAAAGCAGCTCCAGCCGCTGTCTCGGGTCCTCATTGGACAAATTGATTGCAGCAGGAGCCATTGGCTCCTGCTGCAGTCAATCCAATCTAGTGACATGTGAGCCAGGGGGCGGGACGGGGCTGAGTCCTGCTGTCTGTGTCAATGGACACAGCAGCAGGACTCGGGAGTGCACCCGCACGAGTGCCCACATGGAATGCGGCACTTGATGAGGAGGAGCCAGGAGCGCCACCAGGGGATCCCAGAACTGTCCAAAACCCTTGCACAGAGCAGGTAAGTATAAGCATGTTTGTTTAAAAGAAACAAAAAAAAAAAACCTTTACAATCACTTTAATAACATCAATATAGATGAGAATCTGACTTGGAGGCGACATCCATTAAAGCCTATGGGCAAAGGTCGGATAGAAGTCGCCTTGAAGTAATATAGGAACCTTTTCTAAAGTCAGAGCGACTTCAGTAGTGCTAATTAGGACAGATCTCATTAACTAACATGAGATTTCCCATGTCATGCAACTTGGGTCTCACAGGTCAGGTCCCATGTTGCGGCAGTGTGAACTGAGCCCTACTGGCCAGATCACCAGAAGAATATAAAGTGAAGAAAAAGTGAATGCAGACATCACATCTAAGAACTGGTAAGCTGTAATATAATAAAATGTTTGCTTTTGGGTTTAATTGTAATTAAACCATGTGGATTTCAATAAGATAAGTGAGACTTCTTGGGGTGGGACAAAGAAGGACAATGCTGGAGTTTAGATCTCATCACTCGAGTCCTAGAGACATATAGCTGCTATGGGCAATCTGATCCACAACACTCCATCCGTAACTGAAGTCTGTTGGGTAAGGCTCCATTCACACCTGAGCTTACTGGAATCGCAGCAAAACACGAGATGTGTTTGCAATGCCATTATTTCTTAATGGCACCTCAAACATGGTGCGATTTTGCTACAATTGTCATGTGACAAAACGCTCTAAAATCGTGGCAAAAATTGCACCGCCGAAGGCTCCTGGATCTGTGCCAAAATTTGGAACATGAGCTTCAAATGAATGGTGCTGCTCCACAAACACGCCACAAAAACACACAAAAAAGCAACAAAAAAGTGTGGTGCAGCAGTTGTCGCCTTTAAAATGTAGAGGAAAATAAATTACATTAGGAAATTTTTTTAAACAGAGATTTCATTGCCTGGAAAGTACACAGCTGTAATATTTGATCGAGATGGAATAATAGAATTGTACCAGGAAGCGCCTACAATTACTCGCCATCATTTCTTACCAGACACATGGTGGTGGTAGCAGCAGCAGGACTCTGCAGTACATGGCAGTGGTTGGAAACTGGCACCGTCACAGTGGAGTCATCAAGACCACCTGTGTAGAGACAGAAAGCTATTAAAATGTTCTCTACCTGTCTGGGAAGAGCCATCCCATCCCCAGGTGCCAGCAGTTATTGAAAAGTTATGCCCCGTACACACGATCCGAAAATCGGAAGACAGATCGTCCGTTTTTTTTTTTTGCATGCTAGTCGTATATCGAAAGTTACGAAAATTCTCACACAGACAGAGAAAAAAACTCAGAAGTGATGTCACGTGTTGTAGTGTATTTGTATTGTATTTTAGGGTGACAACTGTAATGATTAAACGAAAATCGTACGATCTGGTATCGTACGAGAAAAATTTTCGTGTTTGTCCGATCAGATAATATCGGATGAACTGTCGCGATCGGCTCTTGAAAGCTCTGTACTAACGATCGGATTATCGTACGATCGCGTAGAAATCTGTATTTTTCGTCTGATTTTCAGATCGTGTGTATGGACCATTAGTCCCCAATCAGCTCTGATGTAAACAGGCTGTGTAAGGACTATAGTGAACAATGGGAAGTGTTATAAACACACACAAGGAAAAGCTTTTTTTCTTTTTCAAGCATTTTTTTGAGTTTTTTTTGGAACGGAATTGCATGTTTTTGCAGCTTTTGTCAGGCTCTGTTCACACATAGGCGTTTGAAGCGCGGACGGAGTCACCGCGACTACGCCCCCGATTTCAAAATGCGGTAAACGCGGTGCGCTTGCAGGACGTTAAAAAAAGTCCTGAAAGCAGCATCTTTGGGGCGGTGGGGGAGCGGTTTATACAGCGCTCCTCCACCTCCCCTGACATTGGAATCAACGGGCACCGCTGCCGAAGCGCCTGCAAAACCTTTGCAGGTGCTTTTAACCCTTTATTCGGCCGCTAGCGGGGGTTAAAAGCGCCCCGCTAGCAACGCTATTACAGCGGTAAAGCGCCGCTAAAATTAGCAGCGGGGAAGTAGCCGAAGAGCTATGAAAATGTGGAATAGCCCCCTCAAGAGCTAGTTCTGGCAAGCTCAGTGTATTGCTTTAAAAAAAAAGGCCTGGATTCTTTCCCTAATGTACATAATATAACTTGATGCTAACATTTATAGATAAAGTTGATCCAGGAAACATCCGATTGCCTCTTGGAGGATTGGGAAGGAATGTTTTCCCTAAGGTCCCTTTCACACAGGCTTTCCGAACAGGTCTGCCTATCAGTTTTTCAGGCGGACCTGATCGGACACTCCATTCACCCCGATGGAACGGCGGATGTCAACGGTGACATGTCCACTGACATCCGCCGATATCCGATCTGATCCTGTCCGTGAAATCCAGACGGATGGAAACCCTATTTTCCATCCATCTGGAGATTTGAATCGGATAGGATCAGATGAAAAATGGACAGGCAGTTGGTTTTCATCCGATCTCCATAGAGGACAGCGGGGCTTTGACAGGTCCATCTCAGCACAGTGAGCGGAGACAGACCTGTCATCCGCCTGCTCAGCAGATCAATCCCTGCTGAGCAAAGCGGAGTCCGTACAGGACAAGCCTGTATGAAAAGGACCCTTACTGGAGCAAATTGTATCATGCTTTGCAGGGTTTTTTTGCTTTCCTCTGGATCAACTGTGGGTATAGGATTGTGTATCCCCCCCTTTTATTGGTTGAATTAGATAGATTTGTGTCGTTTTTCAACCGGACTAACTATGTAATGCAAACACTACACACTCTGACGCTCTGTCTGCTGTCCATATTATACATTGTAGGCTGCTTTACTAGGCAATTGGGGAGTACCAAAAATGTGCCTATTCCTGTGGATGACGCTTTATGTGGTTTTTGGATGGGGAAGGGTTAGAACCCCTGTCAGGTTTTGAGTGCTGTCTGTGTCCCACTGGAGAGATTCATCCGCTGTATTAGTCCTCATGCTTACTGGGCATGAGCGTTAAACTCCTGTGCTTGAGATTCCAACGGTTATGCTTATGTGGAAGGCACCGGTGCACCATCCAGCCTTGCCATCAGCACCTTGTAAAAGTCTATGAGAAGGTGATAGCTGCTGCAGCTGGATGCTGTACTATATACATGATCTGGTTCTTCTGGGTGTGAATGAGCATCCTGCAGAGACACAGAACGGCAGTCTGTCTATGTAAACAAGGCAGATCGCCGTTATGACAGGAGGAAAAGCATGGATCCTGTGTCTCTGCAAAGCAGGGATGAGTATCCATGTCTTCCCCTAGTAAAAGCACCTCCCACACTGTAGTAAAACACTGCCTAGGCACACAGTTAACCTTTGATCACCCCTGATGGTAACCCCTTCCCAGCCAATGTTATTAGTACAGTGACAGTGCATATTTTTAGCACTGATCACTGTATTCGTGTCACTGGTCCCCAAAAAGTGTCAAAAGTGTCAGCTAGCGTCCAAATGTCCTCCACAATATCGACGTCCCACTACAAGTCGCTGATCGCCATCATTACTAGTAAAAAAATTAAAATAAAATAAAAATATGCCATAGTTTGTAGATGCTATGACTTTTGCGCAAATCAATCAATATACGTTTATTAGGATTTTTTATTTACCAAAAATATGTAGCAGGGTGCATATTGGCCTAAATTTATGAAGAAACTTGATTTTTCCAATTTTTTGTATTGGATGTGTTTTATAGCAGAAAGTAAAAAAATATTGGGCTTTTTTTCAAAATTGTTCATAGCGCAGAAAGTACATACATTTTATTTGAGTACAGCCTAGCATGACCGCGCAATTGTCAGTTAAAGTAACGCAGTGCCGTATCGCAAAAAATGGACTGGTCATGAAGTGGGGTAAATCTTCCGCAGCTGATCGAAAATTGGTTGTGATGTTTTTAAGCTAAAGGAATTCAAACCAAAACGGCCGAGATTCAAAGCATGTATGGGCGGGCTAATTGTACCTAAGTTGAATGACCAATCAACTTGGGTACAATCAACCAGTCGGATTTTGCATGCTATTATTGCCAGCGGCTATTAAAGCCACTTTCGGCCAGCTTTCGTCTTGGTAACTATTGTTACCAATACAAGAAGTGAAGGGAAATCTAAAATTTTACTCTTCTCACCAGAAAAGGAGATGAAGGGAACACCTATTTGGGCAACAAATGTGCAGGAGATTCCTGCTCTCCTTAAAAAAAAAAAAAACCTCTCCCTTTGCTAAACAAACTTCTTCCTCGTGGGCTTGCTGGTGTTTTGGGGCTGCTGTGACCATTTGTAATTCTTGTTGTATGATTAAACAGTTCTGTATTCCAAAACAATTGCAACACAGTGAGTAAGGAGGCATGTGCGTCTGACTGTGCTGACAGTCATCCATTGTACTCAGCTTTTCTGTTAGAAATTCTTATTCCTATTACCTCTATGCTAATATAATTGTTAGTTTAGCAACTAAAGGTGGCCATACAAATGGCAATTTGGTTAAGCAATTACATTTCTATTACATTTTTTGTCAAAATTGTAAGCCAATCAAAGATATATAATGGTGGTTTTGATCAATTACAAAGGGCATGCGATCAAAAGTGCCCCTGCCTTGGATTGATGCTGGAGATGAGAAGGGAACTTTCCTTCATATCTTCTGGTCTTGTTTGAAGCTCCAATAGTATTGGTCAGAGGTACAGAAGATCTCCCAACAATTTATAGACTTTCCTATTCTGCAGGATCCTGCCTTCTTTCTGCTCCACTGCTCACAAATACCACTTCGGACATACAAAAAAATCAGTCCTTCGTCACTTAATTAATGCCGCCAAAGGTTGTGTCCTTCTGTGTTGGAAAGACCCCAATCCTCCTTCCATCACCATGTGGCTTAAAAAGGTCAGCAATATCAACACCCTGGAAGATTTGGTACTTACTGCTCAAAATAGAAGAGAAAGATATACGAAAACATGCGCATACTGGAATATGTTCATATATTCAGACGAAGGGAAGTCCCTCCTGGAAAGCCGCTTTGGGGATTGAGGTCCTCCTGTCATTCATGCACAGATTTTTGCAGAAAAAATGTGCATTTATGTTTTCCAGCAGGGGCCTGGAAAGCATTGCACCCGCGATCAGTAGATCACGCATGCAAAGTGGACTCCTGTGATATGTCTTCCGGCTTTCAGCCAATACCACAGATTAAAGCCAGAATACATCAGGAAACATCAGACAGGCTAGATTTGGCCCTGCGTCCTCCTCCTGCCACCTGCCTGCTACGTAATGGCAGGTGAGGCAAACTAAAATGTCCATATTGCGCCCAGTAGGAGAGAGGGTGCAGCGTAAGAGAAAGAAAGACTTATTTTAAAAAAACAAATACCCAACAAGTGGCTGAGGATTTGGATTTTAAAAAAGAAATTCAGGAATTAAAAAAAAACTAAAAAATTGACATACGTAGGTGGAATGCAGCATCACTCCGATACTGCATCTGTCCCCCGCTGGTGCCACACTGAGAACTGAGTGTTCAAACACAGCTGATCACTCCCCTCTGCTCTGAGCAGAGAGCTGTGACTGAGTTGCTCTTTGCTCTGTCCATCCAATGCTCACTGGAGCGCTGGGCTGTGGAGGGGGCGGGACCTCAGGTTCTTGGCGGAACACCAAGCCAGCTGCTGGTCAGGCATCTGGGTGGATCCGAGTTTAATCTTGGGATCATCCCAGAGTTTGTACCAGCTCTGTAATATAAGCCCACAGCAGGCTTCAGCCCGCTGTTGGCTGAATCTGGGCCATAGGAGTGCAGGACAAACTGCACTCCTGTGATCCATAGGAGAAGTACAGCCAAATGAGCTTTGACCATACTTCTCATTTAGCCCTGGTTCACACTGGTGCGGGAAGGGTAGCCCATTCATTTTCTGCAAAAAAGATGCCTGCACCCTTTTAAAAATGCAGTGGCAGGAAAAAAGTGTGGTCTTTTTTACCACGTGATTTTTCCGCGGTTCCCACAAACTCAGTATGGGCTGAGATGTGGGGGGGGGGGGGGGGTGCCATTCAGAATGAATGACAGCCCTGCACATCTCATAAGAGCAATGGAATTTAGCTGCAGGTGTTTGTGGGAATTTAGCTGCAGGCGGTTGGGGGAACAGATGTGATTCCTGCACCCACAACCAGCATGCACAGTGAACCAAAGCCTAATATCATCTGTGAGAGGTGCCATGTGAACTGCAGCCAGGACTGTTTTGGTACATCATTAGTTAACAGAGAAAGCAGTTGTAGTTGTAGGTAGCTGAGTAGCCTTACTCACAGTGTTTGAGGGGGGTGCTGAGGTGTGCAGTCTGTGTGTGCTCTGGAGACAGTGAAGATTCTGTAGGGGGAGAAGAGGTCAGTGCAGCCGCAGATAGTCGAGATGGAGTTTTGATAGAAAAGTGAGCAAACCTGCTCTCTTCAGAAGTTGTGTCTCTGTTTGGTAACTCTGAGGCAGTGCTGCTCCACCATTCCGGATCTGCTCCCCTCCTCTCTTGAGGATTTGTTATGCCCTGGGTGCAGTGATTGGTGGGCAGGGCCGTCTTTAATATTGATTGGACCATGGGCAAACATTTTTTCTCTCCCCCCCCCCCCCCCCCCCCCCCTGCAATTTTGTTTTTCACCTGCTCTGAGATATACAAAAAAATCGGAGTTACTTACCGGTAACGTCCTTTTCCAGGAGTCTTTCAGGACAGCACCATAGAGAGACCTTGACTCCTCCCCTTCTGAGGAAACACCGCCTTCAACTTTAAGATTTAAACCTCACCGCTTCCCCCCGGCCCCTCAGTTCTTCAAGAGGACCTCCGGTTAGCTGGGGAGACACAAGAACACGTCATAATAATTCTGATCTTACCTGACGTTCTTCTGCGATGAACTCTTCACGAATGTCCCTAAAGTAGGGTGGGTAACTGTGCTGTCCTGAAAGACTCCTGGAAAAGGACGTTACCGGTAAGTAACTCCGATTTTCCCATTTACGTCTTTCAGGACAGCACCATAGAGAGGATGAGCGAGCACCTTACCTTAGGGTGGGACTACTGCCTGCAGAACCTTACGCCCAAAAGCCTGGTCTTTTGCTGACAGAAGGTCCAATCTGTAGTGTTTCACGAACGTGTCGAATCTGGACCACGTTGCCGCTCTACAGATCTGCTCCGGAGACGCACCAGCCCACTCGGCCTGAGAGGTCGCCACTGCCCTAGTGGAGTGTGCCCTGATACCCTTGGGGGCTTCCAACCCGCTAATTATATAGGCCTGGCTGATGGCTAACCTTAACCACCTAGCTATGGTGCGCCTAGAGGCTCTGTCTCCCTTCTTGGTTCCTGAAAATAACACAAAAAAGGAATCAGATTTTCTAAATGGTTTTGTATCCTCCAAGTACTGCAGGACACACCTTCTTACATCTAGTTTATGAAACCTATGTTCCTGTTCCCTCACAGGATTCAAACAAAAGGTGGGCAAAACAATTTCCTGGCCTCTATGGAAAACCGAGGCCACCTTTGGCAAGAAGGCCGGATCGGTTTTAAAAATTACCCGGTCCGGAAATATCTGAAAAAAGGGTGCCCTAATGGAGAGGGCCTCGAGTTCACTCACCCTTCTTGCCGTAGTGATTGCCACCAAAAACACCGTTTTGAGGCTAATCCATTTTAGCGTACACGTCTCCAATGGCTCAAAAGGTTCCCCTGTAAGCGCTTGTAAGACCAAAGAAAGATCCCACATTGGGAAGGGGGAGACCCTCAAAGGTCTCTGCCTACTCAATGCTTTAAAAAATCTAACGATCCAAGGATCGGAGGCCAGTTGTTTCTCCAGAAACACACTTAAAGCGGAAACCTGTCCTTTCAGGGTGCCAAGGGCTAAACCCTTGTCCGCCCCTGCTTGCAGGAACTCTAAGACCGCTATAGAGCTGTGAACATCAAAGGAAGTTTCTGTGCACCAGCTATTAAAACGCTTCCACGTTTTTTGGTAGATAGCCTGGGTCTCTTTTTTCCTGCAATTTAGGAGGGTCTTCACTAAGTTATCTGAGAAACCCCTGCTCTTCAACAATCCCTCCTCAGTAGCCAAGCCGCGAGGTTCCATCTCCCCACCTGGGGACAACAGATTGGCCCCTGGGAAAGGAGATTCTCCTGAACTGGCAAAAGCCAGGGGGGTTCCGCTGCCAGACTTCTCAGGATGGAGAACCAAGGCCTCCTGGGCCAATGTGGCGCGATAAGAATGAGGGTTGTGTTTTCCAGCTGGAACTTTCTTAGAACGGCTGGGATCAGTACAGGTGGGGGGAAGGCATAACACCTGTCGAAAGTCCAACTCTGAGCCAGTGCGTCTACCCCTAGAGCTCCATCCCACCTGTTTAGGGAGAAGAAGAGATGCACCTTCCTGTTCTCTCTCGAGGCAAAGAGGTCTATGCATGGCCTTCCCCATTTCTGGGATATTGCCTCGAAAACCCCCTGGTTCAGAACCCAGTCGCCTTCTCTTAGCCGTTTCCTGCTGAGGAAATCTGCCACCAGATTTTGTTCCCCCTTCAGATGCACTGCCGAGAGGGATAGGACATTTACTTCGGCCCATTTGAGAATGCTTTCTACCAGGGTCCACAAGGGCCTGCTTTTTGTACCCCCCTGCCTGTTTATGTAGGCTACAGCTGAGGAGTTGTCCGACCGGACTCTCACATGCTGTCCCTGAAGTTCCTTTTGAAAGGCTCTGAGTGCCAAGGCTACTGCTCTCAGCTCTTTCCAGTTGGAGGATCTTCTTGCGTCCTCCCTCCGCCAGACGCCCTGAGCCACCCGGTCCTCCATATGCGCCCCCCAACCTCTGCCACTCGCATCGGTCGTGACGCATCTGGACACCGGCAGCACCCACTCCAGACCCTGTGAGAGATTGGCCTCTCTTCGCCACCACCATAGGGATCTCTTGACCTGGCCTGGTATGGTTATCAGGGAGTCCAAAGACCCCTGACTGTGGTCCCAAATACTCAGGATGAAGAGTTGTAAAGGGCGAAAGTGTAACCCTGCCCATTGAACTGCTGGAAGTGCTGTCGTCAGTAACCCTAAGGCTGACATAGCCTTTCTTACTGATATTTGTTGGCTGCCCTGGAGTAACAACATTGCCTTGTCTACCTTCTGGATTTTCTCCATTGGCAGGAAGACCTTCTGTTTTGTTGAATCCAACAGGTAACCTAAAAAGACTACCTTTTGCGATGGAGTCAAATTGGACTTTTCCAGATTTAAGAGCCAACCTAGACCCTCTAGAATGTTCCTTGTGAACTGTAGGTCCTGCGACAGTTGTTCCGGGGAAGAGGCAAAAAGTAGTAGATCGTCTAAATATGCGATCACTGAGATGCCCTTGATCCGTAGGAAAGCCAAGACTTCTACCATGACTTTGGTGAAGATGCGGGGGGACGAGGATAGCCCGAAGGGAAGGGCCCTGAATTGCCAATGAAACGTCCCTTCTCTGGTATTTACTGCCAGCCTGAGGAACTTCTGACACTGATCTGCAATGGGAATGTGCAGGTAGGCATCCCTCAAGTCTACCGATGCCATGAAGCAGTTTGGAGGAAGGAGCGTTTTTACCGAATAGATCGAGTCCATTCGGAACCTCCTGTAGGTGAGCGAGACGTTCAGAGGCTTCAGGTTCAGGATGAGCCTGAACTTCCCCGAGGGTTTGCGCACCACAAAAATGTGGGAGTAAAAGCCTCTGCCCGTCTCTCCTTCTGGAACTCGAACTACCACCTCCTGTTCCTCCAACTCCTGGAGGGAGGAAAGGAGAGCCGCTGACCTCTCTGCACATTTCGGTAGCGTGGTTACCAGGAGTCTGCATGGTGGAGGTTCTGCAAACTCTAACCTGTACCCTCTTCTTATGACTTCCAAAATAAAATGGTTGGAGGTGATCATCTCCCACTGTGGAAGGAAGGCCCCCAATCTTCCTCCCACCGTTATTCTGTCACTTTGTCTTTTTGGGCTGTTCAGGAGGGCGAAAAATAGCCCCCCCACGCCCTTTCCCTTTTTTTTCCCACCCCTTTTTCTGTTGATCAGATTTTGGGGGGTCCAATTTCTTCCAGGGCCGAGACTTTCTTTTAGTCTCTGCCGGTTTCCTTTTAAAAGGGAACGCCTTTTTTCTGTCAGCCGTTCGATCCAACACGGCTTCCAGACCTGGTCCGAAAAGCAAGTCCCCCGTGAGAGGAATGCCGCAAAGTTTAACCTTGGATGCGGTATCTCCCTGCCACGTTTTAAGCCATAAGGCTCTTCTTGCCGAATTAGACAAAGCGGCTGATCTTGCGGACATACGCACCGATTCAGCTGAAGCATCTGCCAGATAAGCTACTCCCTTCAGGAGCATGGGGAAAGACGACAGGATTGTTTCCTTAGGCGTTCCTGCCTCTATGTGTGCTTTAATTTGCGTCAGCCAGTATTCCATGTTTCGTGGTTGGGCGCCGGTGCGCGCCGGGGCGCGTTGGTGCTCGTGTTCCTGTGCGTGCTGGGGCGCGTGTTTCTGGGGGCACTGGCGTGTCTGGTCTGGCCGGTCGTGGCGTGCAGGGTGGCGTCCGGGCGTGCGTGCGTTCGCGCTAGCGCGCGTTCGCCTATGGGCGCTACCGCGGGCGTGCCCAATAGTGTTGGCGTGCACGCCGGTGTCGGGGGCGCTTGGCAAATCGGCGCGTGCACGAGCGCGGCGTTTTGGCGCCAATCGGCCTATTTAAGCCTGCCTCTATCCCTGTTCGGTGCTGCCTGATCAACAGCTCCATGTCTAGTTCCGTGATCCTCTCTGTGTTCCGTATCTCTGAAGTTTGACCGGTTGTGACCCGGCTTGCCCTTTGGACTTCCTTGACTGCTGCCTGAACCCGACCCCGGCTTGTTTGATCTTGCTTCTGCCGGCTCCCTTTGTACCGTTGCTGCCAGCCCGTTGCCGACCTCTGCCTGTGTGTGACCAGCCTGATAAGCTCCTGCTCAGCATCAGTTCCAGTATTCCTGAGTTCTACCTGCTGCTGGAAAGACCACCTTCCTCCAGGATCCAAACACCAGGCCCTCATACCACTCCGTATTCGCGGGCTTCCTGTCTGCTCTATCAGGGGCCCCGAATCGGATACGTAAGGGAGCCTACCCTCTGCCCAAGCGGACTCACCTGTCTGGTAAGTGAGGGACCTGACATCACCTCTTCTATTGACCTCTCATACCAGGTCAAGTCACGCTTTCCCCTCAACTGGGGCATGCAAGGTAGGGGTCCTTTGTATTTGTCCTCCTCTGTTCCACTGCTATCCCTATTAAGGGTCTGCAATAATCTTCGTGCAGTGACTTGTGCAAAAAAGGGGGTCCTCATAGTGTAGTAGTTTTGCAATAAAATCTTGATAGTCCTGAGGAAGTCACATGACCTCGATGTTACGTATGGAGTGGAGCCGGGTGATGCTGCCAATACCGGAAGTGATGCGGGAGCCTCAGCAGATTTGAAATGCTGAATGATTCTTACTGATATGCAAGTTACTATTTGTTTTTATAAATTTTATTGCAAGACTACTACACTATGAGGACCCCCATTTTTGCACGAGTCACCGCACAGAGATTATCATGGATTTAAAGGGCGACACACCCTTAATATGGATAGCAATGTAACAGAGGAGGAGGAGAACAAATACAAAGGGCCCCTACCTTGTATGCCCCAGTTGAGGGGAAAGCGTGACTTGACCTGGTATGAGAGGTCAATAGAAGAGGTATATCGTGGAAGGTGGTGGGATTTCACCGAAGCACTCAACGCTTTTTAATGTGGAATGTATTTCTATCGGAGTGACTGAAGCACTAGCACTTTAATGTGGGACATATCTATTCACGGATTCACTGCAATATTGTTTTAAAAAGGAAATTTTAAGGAATCGTTATTCGTTCACTATTTTCTTTTGATGAAATGTCACAGTATTATGTAGAATTCACAGGATATCACGGTATATATATTATCATTGTTTGAAGCATATTTAGGGATTAATTTTAAACAATTTATGTATGGTATTAAAAGCTCTTGGAAATAAGGGCATAGGCGCAACAATATTTACATCTTTATTGACTTCACATTGTGGGAACACAATCAGATTTGGATGCGGCCACCCAATAGATTGTCAGTACACTTTGCTGGGGCATTACGGGATAACACACCAAATATATTTTTTAATAAATACACTACGAGGTAGCGTGGGATAACCTTTTCACCTTTTATAGGATATAAAAGAAAAATCCTCTGTTTACATCTATTTTTCCATAGAGATGCATTGATGTCCGTTTTTTTATCCTTTCGACGGATGGATGAAGAACGGACAAACAGAACACTCGTATGAAAGGGCCTTAAAGGGTGTCAATCATTTGCTAAATGAATGGAACACCTATGGTATGAACATCTATGGTATAAGCCAATGGTTCTCAACCTCAGTCCTCAAGTACCCCCAACAGGCCATGTTTTGGGAATTTCTGTTAGATAAAATAGCTGTCCAAAATACCAAGCCATTGACTCTGGTTTAAAGCACCTGTGCAAGATAAAGGAAAACCTGCAAACATGGCCTGTTGGGGGTACTTGAGAACTGAGGTAGAGAACAATGACAGTATGGGTTTCCTTAGCAATGAAGCTGAGAACATAAAGGAACACTCTAAACCAGGCTGAAGACAGGACATTTCATACATTATAGTATAGTCACCCGTACTCTATATCAGTACACTGATCCAACACTTGGGATTAGCACATGCCTGTCACATGACTAAGTCTTGGTTCACACCTATGCAATTTGCTTTTGATCCATTTCTGAAGTGCTTTTTGCAGTGCGTTTTGCATCCTTGCACATGTTTTTCATGCGTTTTTTGATGCGTTTTGCATTTTTTATGCTTTTTTTTTTCCGGCCAATTTGTTGTTGGGTAAATTAAAAACCGCAAAAACGCACTACCTGCTTTTCTGCAGCTTCTGTGTTGAAGTCTATTGAACCAAAAAAGCACTGTTTTGCAATTAAAAAAGTCCTTGACCATTTCCAAAAATGCAGTGGCTGAAAAAAGCATAGATGTGAACATGTCCCATAGGAACCCATGATAAATTAACTGTAGTGCATTTCTGTAAAAAGCACCAAAAAACGCATAGGTGTGAACCAAGCCTATAGAGCAAGTACCACCGTATAAAATTCATTGCATTCTTCCACACCCGTGGCATGGGGGAATACACTTGCTACACAAATGAACATTGTGTTTCCCAACATTACGGCTGTATAGGGACTGGTGACCGTCAGTAAACAGGATCAGGACTTCATCTTGACTACTTCTACAAAAATCCTGAAACCTATACCTAACTTTTTACCTATATATTATTAAATGTTATTAATGGACAATTTCTGTTCTTGCTCTGTGACTGATATAAAGTAATTCTGTGGCCAGGCTATGAGCAGTCAATTATTTGCATATTAAATGTTCTTCACTTCCTGACTTTTGTATCTGCAGGCACTGTTGAGCAAATTATTCTCAAAATTCACAGCAACGCTGCTCAATCAGTTCCCCCTCTAAGCAGTGACTTGGCAGCCTTTCAGTCTTCTAATCTCTAATGTAAACACAGAGCAGATGATCTAGGAGGGAGGAGAGTAAAGTGCTGAAACCTTACTGTAGCACTTTTCTACTTTGAGGAACTATTGCACCACAGTGTCTGCAGCTACAGAGGTCAGTCAAGGCTGTTTTTTAGGCTAAATTAAAATGTTACTAAACCCACAACAGTAAAATCAGTGTGTATATGCAGTAAAGCATGCTAGTTATACTCACTGCGGAACCTAAGGAGTTAATCCTCTGCATTGTGTAAAAAGGCTGTTTGATCCAGTCTTCTCTGATCCTCCCCGTCTTCCACTGTCCCCAATCCATCTCCTGATAGTACAGAGCCTTGGGGGCAAGCTACACATGCTCGATTTGGTGTGCATTGCTAGAGAGTTTTTTTCCTTGGGAGGGTGCATGTGATCAGCATAGGGCCAATCAGCACTGTTCAGACAGAGGGCCAGGGGTCCTGCGGCTTCATAGGACAATCAGAGGAGAATGAAAACTTCTCCTACAAGCTTTAACCAGTGCTCTGCTGGACACTGATAGAAGTCATAAGACTGCTATATACTGCTGATGAAAAAAAGGTATTTAGCAGTTTATATTTACTAAAATTGCATTTCCATGTTCTGTATACTGTGGGAGACCAGATATAGAGAATGCAGGGTCCTGGGTTTAGTAACACTTTAATGTGGGTTAAGAATATGTAACTATGTCCACTTTAGCTGGAGATTTTAGTAGCAAGACTGAGATAATAGCGATTACCTGTGTGCTCCTGCACAGGGAGCACACAGGAGCCAGTTTAAATACAAGCTGGCGCTGTTTGCAGCAGACAGAGGATGAGCTCACAGTGCCTCTCACTTCTTGTCAGAGGCACTGAGCTCAACGGACAGCTTGGAGCTTTGGATCAATAGGAAAGCACCATTGGTCCAAGCTGGCCAATAAAAATGGTGCAGTGGAGGCACGCCTCTCACTGCAGTGTCATAGAAGTGGGCATGTGTCTAAAAGACACATGCTCCCTTCAAGCCCAGCACTCTTAACTACAAGGAAAAAACACGTGTTTATGGGTATAAGGTTTACCCATAATCCCATGTTTTTCTCGCACAGTTAAGAGGGAGAATCTGCTGCTGCTGAAAAGGTACTGTTTTAGGCTTAATGTACACAGGACGTTTTTACAACCTCTCCTGAACAAAACGTCCGTTTTGCCACGTTTACACGCCGCGTTTAGCAGCGTTTTGCTGCGTTTGCGTTTAGAAGTGTTTGAAAAAAAAATTTTTTTTTTCAAGGTAGCCAAAAATGAAAAACGCTTGTAAAGGAAATGCAGCTAAACGCGAGTTACCGTGTTTAGAAGCGTTGGCACTTGAAATGCCTCTAAACTCAGCGTCTGAACTCATTTTCTTGCTTTCCAACAAAGGCCTCTAAACTCAACTGCCTAGAAATAACTATAAAGGACCCTGTGTACATGTACTGATAAGATAACAGAGGAGAGTTCAGGAGCAGTTGAAAAAAATGCCCAACTGCTCCTAACGTCCGTTTAGCAGCAGCAGTGTACATGAGGCCTTAATCAAGCTAAATAATATATTATTATGCTATATGTTATAACATAATCATTCATTATCTATTTACTGTGAAATTACTGGTGTGAAGTTACAACTTCAAACTTCAGTAATTTGTCCGTTAGGCCACCTGCTTAAGTAGAGTTTTTGAAAATATAGTAAATTAACAATATATAATAATTACTTGTATATTACTTATGGCAATTAACCCCTTGCCACCCAGGCCAATTCTGACATGTTTCTCCTACATGTAAAAATCTTTTTTTTTTTGCTAGAAAATTACTCAGAATCCCCAAACATTATATATACTGATATATATATATTTTTTTAGCAGACACCCTAGGGAATAAAATTGTGGTCTTGGCAACTTTTGTCACACGGTATTTGCGCAGCGATTTTTCATGTTTTTTTGGAAAAAACTCTTTCAGTTAGCCTGATTTTTTTTTTTGTATAATGTGAAAGATGATGTTACGCAGAGTAGATACCTAACATTTCATGCTTTAAAATTGCGTACACTTGTAAATTGGCACCAAACTTCAGTACTTAAAGATCTCCATAGACAACGCTTAATGTATTTTTTTTTTACAGGTTACATGTTTAGAGCGTTACAGAGGAGGTCTAGTGCTAGAATTATTGCTCTTGCTCAAACGTTCGTGTACCTCGCATGTGTTGTTTGAATGCAGTTTACATGTGCTAAAACAAGTTCTTATGCTGGTTAAATTAGTAAATTTGAGAACTAATGAAGGTGCTATATATAATCAGAGAATGATTCAGGTTCTATTCTTTTATTTTATAGATTATACAGTTGTGGTCATAAGTTTACATACCCTGGCAGAATTTATGATTTCTTGGCCATTTTTCAGAGAATATAAATAACACAAAAACTTTTCTTTCACTCATGGTTAGTGTTTGGCTGAAGCCATTTATTATCAATCAACGGTGTTTACTCTTTTTAAATCATAATGGCAACAGAAACTACCCAAATGACCCTGATCAAAAGTTTACATACCCCAGTTCTTAATAATATGTATTGCCCCCTTTAACATCAATGACAGCTTGAAGTCTTTTGTGGATGAGGCTCTTTATCATCTTAGATGGTAAAGCTGCCCATTCCTCTTGGCAAAAAACCTCCAGTTCCTGTAAATTCTTGGGCTGTCTTGATGAACTGCACGTTTGAGATCTCCCCAGAGTGGCTCAATGATATTGAGGTCAGGAGACTGAGATGGCCACTCCAGAACCTTCACTTTATTCTGCTGTAGCCAATGACAGTGCGACTTGGCCTTGCAGAAACAAAAGAAAGAAAGGCGCCTCTGGGTGTAGACTTAAAACAGTTTATTGCATAAAAATAGTAGCGACTTGGCCTTGCGTTTTGGATCATTGTCATGTTGGAATGTCCAAGTATGTCCCTCATCTTTGGTCTCATCACTCCAAATGACTTTGTGGCAGAAGGTTTGAGGCTTGTCTCTGTGCTGTTTGGCGTATTGTAAGCAGGATACTTTGTGGCATTTGAGTAGTAATGGCTTTCTTCTGGTGACTCGACCATGCAGCCCATCTTTCTTGAAGTGCCTCCTTATTGTGCATCTTGAAACAGCCACACCACATGTTTTCAGAGAGTCCTGTATTTCACCTGAAGTTATTTGTGGGTTTTTCTTTGCATCCCAAACAATTTTGCTTGCTCTTGGTGGCTAAAATTTTAGTTGGTCTCCCTGACTGTGGTTTGGTTTCAACAGAACCCCTCATTTTCCACTTCTTGGTTAGCGTTTGAACACTGCTGATTGGCATTCTCAATTCCTTTTTTTTTTTTTTCAAATATAGTTTTATTTATTTTTTCCAGCACGCCCAATCTGGGCTTGAACCAAACATTACAATACAATACATACACACAATAGGGGGAATTAGGGAGGAAGGGGGGGGGGGTACACTCAAACATCATGGGGAGGGGAGGGAAGGGGGGAGCACACTTCCACTTCAAAATTATTAGCATGTATCAGATAATTTCTTTCAGTAAGGAGTGGACCTAGAATGTCTTCGCACTCCTCTCCCCCCCACCGACCCCTGATCCCCTCCCGGCCCGTCCAGGCCAAACCTCAGTGCCCGGGGGGAGGTAGCAGACAGAACTAGAGAATACATAAAAGAAGGAGGGTGGGGGGGAGAGAAGGAAAGAGGGGGAAGGGGGAGGGAGATGAGACAAGGATGGAGTGAGGTAGGGGGGGGGGTGCTCTGGTTGATTCAGGGCAACTCCACGTATCATGGTGGCTGGTAAATTAACCTCATCACGTAGTCCTGAGGGCAATACCCTCTGAGGAGAAAATAAATTGATTCCACATTGCCCAGGTTTTTTGATATTGTTCCTGTTGGTGTCTCGCAGTGAGCACCAGGTCCTCCATTCTACCAATCTCCTCCACCCTCCGAACCCACTCCGCCACCGTTGGTGGAATTTGGCTTTTCCAATGAAGCGGGATGCATGATTTAGCGGCATTAACCAAATGGCGTACTATGGATTTTTTATATCTTTTAATTGATATCGTATTTAAATGTAAAAGGAAGAAGGCCGGGTCATTTGGGATGTTGTATTCTGTGAACCCTTGGATAGTGGCCCTGATCGTGGACCAGAAATGTGATAACTTCGAGCAGGACCAAAATACATGTAACAGCGTACCTCTCTCCACTTGGCATCTCCAGCAAAGTGCTGAGGTGTTTGGGTAGAAGGTATGCAGCGCCTGAGGGGTCAAGTACCACCTCGTTAAGAGTTTATAATTGGTTTCCTGTAGTTTTGTACAGATGGAGGATTTTAATGCTAAAGTTACCATACGCTGAGCCTGGCTCGAAGTGAACGTGCAGTTCAGGTCCTTCTCCCACTTACTTAAAAAGGTTAGATGTGTATCGTCCGTCGGGGTGATCAAAAGGTTATACATTACGGACAACGTTCTCGCAAGTACATCCTCTCCAGAACAGTAGTCCTCCAACAAGGTCAGAGGTCTGGCGAACCCCTGTGGGTTGGGTATAGTCGCGAGAAAATGTCTCAATTGTACGGATGTCCAGAATGATAACCGGAAGGGACCCGTTTGATCACTCAGTGTCTCCACTGACGGCCAGGAGTCATTTATTAGTAAGTGTCGCGCTTGTGTGCGTTTTAGGCTAATGAAGGTATTCTTAACCTGGGGGTCCAGCCCTGGAGGAAATTGTGGATTGCCTATAATGGGATATAGCGGAGAATTATATGTGGATGATTGTGAGAGGCAAGTTTGTGATCCCACCCTAAGCGACGTCCCTATCAATGGGTGCCTTTTGTCTTGTGCCCGAAGGTGTTCATAGCACCATAAAGCCCCTTGCAGCGGTATTTGCATTTGGGCCTGTTCGAGATGTGTCCATAATTTAAAGTCTCGGTGACGGCACCAATCTATAATCCTACCAAGGTGAACTGCCTGGTAGTATTTTTTCACATCTGGAATAGCCAGGCCTCCTGAGACTTTCGGAAGGGAAAGGAGAGCTCGAGATAGTCTCGGTTTCTTATTTGCCCATATAAATTTGATAAATTGACTGTGTACTTTTCTAAAAAATGATGTGGGAATCGTTATTGGAAGAGCCTGTAGCAGATAGAGGAATTTAGGTAGGATACACATCTTGACCAGGTTGCATCTACCAAACCATGAATGAAGACCCTTGCCCCATGATGTCAGTAGGTTCCGTGTTTTGGCTAATAAGGGGGGGAAGTTTAACTTAAAGGTAAGGTTAAGGTCCGTTGGGACTAAGGTTCCTAGGTATGTTAGGGCTGTAGATGTCCATTTAAAATTAAAACTGGAGTGGAGTGTTTGTAGTGTCTGTTGCGAAACTCCTATACTCATGGCCTCCGATTTGTTATAATTGATTCTAAGATTGGAAATAGTACCGTATTCCTCGAATTCCCTGAGAAGGTTTGGGAGAGATATAGCTGGGTTTGAGAGGGAAAACATCATGTCATCAGCATATGCTGAGACCTTGTACTGGGTATCCCCAACCGTTAGGCCTTGTATGTCTGGGTTATTTCTAATTTTGCACAAAAAAGGTTCCAGTGAAAGGGCAAAGAGGAGGGGGGACAATGGGCACCCCTGCCTCGTCCCATTTGTAATTTGGAAAGGGTCTGATAGGATTCCGTTCACTTTAACCTGCGCGGAGGGGGTCTGGTATATTTGGGTGATCCATCCCAACATCTTCTCTCCCAGCCCTAGATGCCTAAGGACTGCAAACATATATCCCCAGTTGACCCTATCAAATGCCTTTTCTGCGTCCGTGTTGATAAACACTGAGGGTGTATGAGTCTGATTGGCTACGTGTATCAGGTTTAGGACTTTGGTGGTACTGTCCCTAGCTTCCCTAGTGGGGATGAAGCCCACTTGATCTAAATGTACCAGGGACTGCACATGTTGGGCTAATCGGGTCGCTAGAATCTTAGTAAAGAGCTTGAGATCTGTGTTTAATAGGGAAATGGGTCTATAACTATTACAGAGTAATGGATCCTTGCCATCTTTGGGTATGACCGTAATATGTGCCCGCGTGGTGTCGTTTGCAAAGGCTGCCTTCTGCCCTATCTCGTTAAAAAAGGATATCATGTGTTGACTGAGGGACGGGAAAAGTGTTTTGTAGTATGTAAGGGTAAGGCCATCTGGTCCAGGTGCTTTCTCAATTCCTTTTTATATCCCTTTCCTGTTTTATACAGTTCAACTACCTTTTCCCGCAGACACACACTAATTACAAGCAAACAGATAACAGGTGAGGATGGTGACCTTTAATAGCCATTCAAACCCCTTTATGTCAACTTGTGTACATGTTATAGGCCAAAATCACCAGGGTATGTAAACTTTTGATCAGGGTCATTTGGGTAGTTTTTGAATATGATTTAAAAAGATTAAACATAGTTGATTGATAATAAATGGCTTCAGGCAAACACTAACCATGAGTGAAAGAAAAGTTTTTGTGTTATCATTCATATTCTCTGAAAAATGGCCAAGAAATCATAAATTCTGCCAGGGTATGTAAACTTATGAGCACAAATGTATATGGCACTTTCATTAGTTCTCATAGTTTACTAATTTAACCAACAAACGGACTTGTTTTAATAAAATCAGGACTGTTGGTAGCTATATAGAGCACAGTGTAATTTTTATTTTTTATTTCTGCCTTCTTTAACAGCCCTGTACCTGACCAATGAAATCTCAGCATTTACAGGGCTGTTACAGATTGCAGAACTAAAAACTTAAAAAATCTGCTGTCCAATAGATTCCTTTCACCAGACGCTTATTTGTCTGGGGGAATCTGATTGACTGCCTGTGTCCTGACGCGTGGGTTTTTAAGCGAAAGCCAATTGGCTGAAGATGCTGTGGGGGTTTATTCACTAAATGATGATGTGAGGTTTATTCACCATTTATATAACAATTTTTGTTAAAATGGTATAACTAGTAGAACTGTAATCGCCTACAAAATGAGAATCGAATATGTAACCTGTGTGTATCTGGCTCTGATACTAGCCAGTGCCTCACCACCCACTGACCTCACCGCACGTCCCTGATGTACTCGGCAGTGGCATGGAGCACAATCACTTCATTTCACTCAGGTTTTTTAAAATAATGGGCAATATTGGCAGCACAGAGGCGAAGCGGTTAGCACTTGCGCCCAACAGCACTGGGGTCATTGGTTTGAATCTCAACCACAGCGCTACCTGCACAAGTCTGCAAGTACTTCCTGTGCCTGCGTGGGTTTCCTCTGGGTGTTTCAGTTTCCTCCCACACTCCAAAGACCTGCTGGTAGCTTAAGAGCCCTTGCACACTGGGGCGGCGTCGGCGGTAAAACGCCGCTATTATTAGCGGCGTTTTACCGTCGGTATTCGGCCGCTAGCGGGGCGGTTTTACCCCCCGCTAGCGGCCGAGAAAGGGTTAAATACCACCGCAAAGCGCCTCTGCAGAGGCGCTTTGCCGGCGGTATAGCCGCGCCGTCCCATTGATTTCAATGGGCAGGAGCGGTAAAGGAGCGGTATACACACCGCTCCTTCACCGCTCCGAAGATGCTGCTGGCAGGACTTTTTTTACAGTCCTGCCAGCGCATCGCTCCAGTGTGCAAGCCCTCGGGGCTTTCACACTGGAATGCAAGGAGCGGCACTTTCGGGTCGGTTTGCAGGCGCTATTATTAGCGCAATAGCGCCTGCAAACCGCCCCAGTGTGCAAGGGCTCTAAATGATCCTGTCTAATTTAGTATGTGTATGTATGAATGTGAGTTATGGCGATGAGAAAATAAACAAAAAAAAAAAAAAAAAAACACATTTAGAGCGTTCGTCCAATAATCTATTCCAGGGTTATGCAATTAGGGGAACTCCAGCTATTGCAGAACTACAAGTCCCATGAGGCATAGCAAGAATCTGACAGTCACAATTATGACACCCAGAGGCAGAGGCATGATGGGACTTGTAGTTTTGCAACAGCTGGAGGCCCACTAATTGCATATCCCTGATCTATTCAATAGTACACAGCTTTCGAGAGCCGATTAGGACAGTTTGAAATTATCTGATGAGACAAGGATTCAAAAATTTCTCATAGGATAACAGAACTATTTTCATTTAATCAGTACAGTATTCATCTGAAAAAAATTGAGTGGCCAAAACTGCGCATGTTTGGAAACACGAAAACAACCCGGATGGAAAAGGGGCAATGAAAACAATAATAGTTTACAACAAAATTTGCGCCTCATCGTGAAAGAAGATATCATTGTCAGGATAGAAATGTGTTTAATAGCAATGAGCCCCGGTTCACACTATAGCGATGCGGGAACCAATGAGATTCCAGTGCCGGTTCCCGCATTGCATATCTCCCGCAGGCGGTATACACTGTCCTATGCGAACCACTGTGGATGTCAATATAATGTTAATGACACCCCCCAGATTGGTTCACAGATTGCAATGCGAACCCATGCGATCCGATTCTAGTGCGGGGAAAAAAAGGTTCCTGCAGAATTTTCTTGCAAATCCAATGCGAGTTTAGCCATACAAACTATATGATTGAATTCACATTGCACAGACATCGTTTGTAATCTGCACAGCAATGTGGTGCGAATCACATGTGATATCTGTGCTCGCAATAGTGTGAACCCAGGCTAATGGAGTAATAATCCTATTACTGCTCTTTGGTACACTCCGAATCGGTGTGGCAAACAGAGGGGTCACATGTACATGACATCACTTCTGAATACACACTGGTACTTAGCTACGCACACAGGAAGCTTTATTGGATCGTGCAATAATTTTCTTATGCTTATAGCACTCTCGCATTTGTTATGAGAGTACCATGCAAAAAACATTCGTCTGAATATGTCATCATGTGTACCAGGCATTAGGGACCTTCGATGTTAAGCTCTTTGAGGGCAGGGACTGATGCGAATGAGCAATATACTAGTGATGCACCGAAATTTCGGCCGCCGAAAATTATTGACTGAAAACGGTCTTTTCGGCATTGGCCGAAAGAAGAAAAAGTGCCGATAATGGAGCCAAAAAGGGGGAGGTCCGCTCCGGGTGCCACACTAGTCCTCCTGGCGCACCCCTGTCACAGTCCCCCCCTCCATCCTCCCCTTCCTCCTCCTCTCATTGTGAGTGTCCTCCTCCTGTCGCGGCGAGCTTCACCGTGTCATGGAGCTGGATTGAATGGCTGGG
The DNA here is from genome assembly GCA_037952835.1 of Lithobates septentrionalis. Lineage (NCBI taxonomy): Eukaryota > Metazoa > Chordata > Amphibia > Anura > Ranidae > Lithobates > Lithobates septentrionalis. The sequence continues at coordinate 6,610,571 of JBBDGP010000497.1, read as the reverse complement.
CAGCGAGGTAACAATGTCCCGCCTCCTAGACCGACTCTTGTAATAGGCGGCACACTGATCCAATGCTGGTCTAGGAGGCGGGACATAGTTACAGCAGCCGTCCGGCCATTCAATCCAGCTCAGTGACACATCGTGAGATCGCACTTCCAGGCACTGTTAGGCTGCATCTCATTGGCACTAGTGAGACTGCATCTTATGGGCACTGGTGGGACTGCATAGACACTGGTGAGACTGCATCGCATGGGCACTGGTGAGACTACATGGGCACTGGTGAGACTGCATCTCATGGGCACTGGTGAGACTGCATCTCATGGGCACTGGTGAGACTGCATCTCATGGGCACTGGTGAGACTGTATCTCATGGGCACTGGTGAGACTGCATCTCATGGGCACTGGTGAGACTGCATCTCATGGGCACTGGTGAGACTGCATGGGCACTGATAGGCTGCATACGATGGGCTTTGGTGAGGCTGCATTGATCTCTTGTATCATGTCTGCAGTCTCTGACCATCTCCTGTACCATGGCTGCAGTCTCTGACCATCTCCTGTACCATGTCTGCTAGAGGTGCACCGAAAGAAAATTTTGCTTATACTATTAGCAGTGTGTTTAAGTTTACGTGGCAGACATGATACAAGAGATGGTCATAGACTGCAGACTGCATTTTTCTTGAGCTTTTCTTGCATTAAAGGTGCCAATAATGGCCAACAATAAATTTATACTAATTTAAATTGATGATATTAATTAAAAAGTCGAATATAGTACAATTGGAAAAAAAATATATAAATATTTTTTAAAAACTGTTATTTTTGGTTTTCGGCTAAATGCATCCTGCATTTTCAGTTTTGGTACCCCCCTACAATATACAGTATATATGTAAAGCGCTGTGTATATTGACGGCGCTATATAAGTACCCAAAATAAATAAATAATGTGTGACCCTTCGATATACAAATAGTGCTTAGTGGAGAACTCGATTTGTTTGCTTTGCTAAAAGGGTGGAATTAGGTAATCCTAACAAGATTTAACTGTGTTTTCTACAGCTTTTTTGCCTTTAGCGCGCCCGCCACCACGAATGCCTGAGAGAAAGTTGTTAAAAAATAGATAAAAAGCGCTGAAAGGCGAGATACTAGGATTACAGGAGTTAAACATTAATGTCCTACCCCTGGCCGCCTGCTAGATATCATCTTGTTATATTTAGAAAATTGGGAAGAGAAGGTTGCCGGCTGCCAGGCATTGTTTCCTAAATCATTAGTTCCTTGTGTAGCCTGCAGCAGAATTGGATCCGGCCCTGCAGTCTGCACAGGGATGGGGTTTTGTTTTGCTTGGACTGCAATAATCCTGACTGCATCTTGAGACTCTGGAACACAAGTGGAAGGTCTTATAAAAAAAAAAAAAAAAAAAAAAGTCCAAATTTCTGACACTGCAGCGTGTCAGGTCACTGAGACAGACACACAAAGTGCTGCATGCACTGAAATCGGAGCTCTGCGCTCTGCTCCCAGGCCCGGATCCATCTGCTGCAAGGAGACGGATCAAGATGGTGTTTGTTGCGGAGAAAAAATATCAGACATCTGCTCTTGCTGAGATCATTTGCTGCCAGGGCATTGCGGTGCAGAGCGCACTACTGTGTTAGCCATCTGTCACTGAAGGGGTTAACGCATGCCATGGTTGCCATGCTTGTTTTAAAGGTATCAATTAGCTTTTTTTAAATTTTGTATGATCTGTATGCCAAAAAACAATTGTGAAATATGGAACAGCAAACAGAACACTCAGGTAAATCTTACAATAACATAATGGACCGTGTCAATTTTGAAAGATAATGTCACATGTGAAGATATACAAGAACAGTGTTCTTTGATCACATTAATACAATGTAACACTTTCATTTATAGTCCTGCTGTGTTCATGCTGTAGTTGCAGAGAAATCAGCACTGGATTTATTTTTTGCTAGAAAATTACTTAGATCCCCCAAACATTTATATATTTTATATATATATATATATATATATATATATATATATATATATATATATATATATATATATATATATATATATATATATATACTTATTTATATTTTAGAGACCCTAGAGAATAAAATGGTCTTTCAAAATGAAATTTTTTTGGAAGAAAAACACTTTCATGGAGTTAGCCCAATTTTTTTCTATAATATGAAAGAGGCAGTGACAGGTACTCTTCACTCAGCATTCAATGCTGTTTTGAATGTTGTCGCTCTTTTAAACTTGGCACCTTTAAGTCTTCAGTAAACCGGAAGCGATGTCATAACATCGCTTCCGGGTTACTAGATCCGAGACCCCATCGAAGCCGGGTGGGACTGGAGAGCCCAGGCGAGCCGCGGAAGGCAGCAAAGGGGGGGGGGGGGGGACGTGTTCACAAACAAGTACAATATTAGAAATAATATAGAGACCCCTCAGGTAAGTTGTGAGGATAGAACTTCGCCCCAAAAAAGACTCAGACATCTAACCATGGTTGCCATATTTTAGTAAATTTCTTAGAGCACACCCTGCCCTTATAAATTAATTTAAACTTGGGGAGCTCCCCATTCACAACACGATAAACCTTTGAAGCTGTGGGTGGATTAGCATCTTTCCATTGTAACAAGATTAGTTTATGTGCATAAAATAATACCATACGTAACAAAATACGAGCATGAGTCCTTGGAACAAAGTCATTCAAAATACCTAAAAGTCCAACTTCTGGGGTTTGAGGTATTGAAAGGTATGTTCATAAAATTAAAATAAATCTTGCCAAAAAACTGTAAGACCTGGTCAATTCCAAAACATGTGAAGCAGATCTGCCCCAAACAGGGACAGATTAACCACATGCCAACCAGCGCACAACAATGTACATTGGCACGGCTGGGCAAATGGGCATACACGTATGTCCCCTTTAAATGGCGGCATTGTGGGCGCGCGCGCGCCGTGTGCTCCGTGACCGCGGGTCCCGCGGACTCGATGTCTGCTGGGGGCCCGCGATCGTGTCAAGGAGCAGCAGAACGGGGAGATGTAAACAAGGCATTTCCCTGTTCTGCCTAGTGACATGACAGAGATCTACTGCTCCCTGTCATCGGGAGCAGTGATCGCTGTCATCTCAACGTTAGCCCATCCCCCACACAGTCAGAACCAATCCCTAGGACACACTTAACCCCTTGATCGCCCCCTAGTGTTTAACCCCTTCCCTGCCAGTGTCATTTACACAGTAATCAGTGCATTTTATAGCACTGATCGCTGTATAAATGACAATGGTCCCAAAATAGTGTCAAAAGTGTCCGATGTGTCCGCCATAAAAATCGCAGATAGCCGCCATTACTAATAATAAAAAAAAAATTCAGTAATAAAAATTACGTAAATATATCCCATATTTTGTAGACACTATAACTTTTGCGCAAACCAATCAATATGATTATTGCAATTTGTTTTTATTACCAAAATAATGTAGAAGAATACATTTTGGCCTAAACTGAGAAAGAAATTTGTTTTTTATATATTTTTGGGGGATATTTATTATAGCAAAAAGTAAAAAATATTGCTTTTTTTTTTCAAAATTGTCGCTCTTTTTTTGTTTATAGTGCAAAAAATAAAAACTGCAGAGGTGATCAAATACCACCAAAAGAAAGCTATTTCTGGGAAAAAAAAGGACGTCAATTTTGTTTGGACGCAACGTCGCACGACCGCGCAATTGTCAGTTAAAGCGACGCAGTGCTGTATCGCAAAAAGTGCTCTGGTCAGGAAGGGGGTAAATCCCCCTGGTTAGGAGCATCATGAGCCTGGTGCTGATGATTTTGGTGGGCCTTTTTATGGAAATAAATAAAATAAAACCGCAAACGATCTTTTGTTAAAACAATTAAATATTTAAACAAATTAAATAAAATAGTGAGGAAGGTGACAGAGAGAAGGGGATGGGGGGTGAGAGAGAGGGGGGATGAGGGGGTTGAGAGAGAGAGGAAAGGTATGAGAGAGAGGGGGGAGAGAAGAGGGGGAAGAAAGAGAGAAGGGGAGAGAGGGGTGAGAAAGAGAGGGAGGGGTTGAGAGAGCGAGAGAAAGGGGGGATGAGAGAGAGATAAAGAGGGGGTGAGGGAGAGGGTGCTTTTGGGTAGGATTAGTAGGGTAGTAATATGGCGCCGACGGACATTGCAATGCCACTGCTATTTACATATCAATGCACTGCAATTTACACATCAACCATGTGTACACTGCACATAGAGCAGGACTGCGTAGTATTTGTGACTCCACTGGGCTTCCCCTAAGGAAGCGGCCTGGAGCTGCAGCTCCAATAGCACCTATGTTAATCCGGCCCTGAGTCCACATCAAGAACAAATAGCAGCAGATTCAAATCCCATAAGAGCCAGTTTAGCTGGGGTATAGTGTAAATGATGAATAAACTTAAATTGAATAAATTGATCTGCAGTACTAATCACATCCTGTAAACAAACTTCCGTGGCTTCCTCGGAAAGCTCAGGCAGTAACAAAAAACATTTGCGATAGGAATTCTGAAATTGGTTGGTCCCTGCCAGTTGAAGAAGACAATAAAAAGTACCGTATTTATCGGCGTATAACACGCACATTCATTTTAAGAGGGAAGTTTCAGGAAAAAATCTTACATTTTAAATAAGGAACTTTGAAGCAAAATAAGGGTCAGTGCCCATCTGCAGCCACACCATTGCCATCAATTCAGCAGCCTCACCATTGCCATCAATGCAGCAGCCTCACCATTGCCATCAGTGCTGCCTGATCGATGCCCATCTACAGTCTAGAGGGGACAGGGAGGGGGTGGGATGAGCGCCGACCGATGACATACAGTGAGAATCTCCTATGATAGACAGAACAGTGGTCCAATGGCGGCCCAGGAGACGGGACTTCCTATTACAGAGGCTGCCGAGTAAACAGGAGATTCTCACTGTATGTAATCTGACGGCACTCGTCCCACTCCCCTCCCTGTCCCCTCCGAGGCAGCTAAAATTGAAGTATTGCCGTATAACACGCACACGCTATTTGCACCCGATTTTCATGGTGAAAAAGTGAGTGTTATACGCCAATAAATACAGTAGTTACTAATTTAGTGATTTCTGGATAGGATAATACATTTTTCAGTGGGGATTCCGTGAGCTCTAAAGTCATAGTCCCAAACTGCGCCCGGATGGCGAGGCAAAACAAAAATCATTGGCCTGTCTTAATGAGGCCTTCACTGGCCCTGCTCTGTGGAAACTGACATATGAGGATTGATTTACTAAAATTGTAGAATGCAAAATCTGGTGCAGCTGTGCATGGTAGACAACCAGCTGCCAACTTCAGCTTGTTCAATTAAGCTTTAAAGTGGTTGTAAAAGCAGAAGGTTTTTTAACTTAATGCAGTCTATGTATTGAGATAAAAAGCTTTCTGTGTGCAGCATCCCCCCAAATACTTACCTGAGCCCCATCTCAATCCAGTGATGTGCATGAGTTCCTCTGTCGTTTGGGACTCTCCCTCCTGATTGGCTGAGACACAGCAGCGGCGCCATTGGCTCCCACTGCTGTCAAACAAATTCAGTTAGCCAATCAGGAGAGAGAGGGGGCAGGGCCGAACCACGGCTCTGTGTCTGAATAGACACACCTAGCTACGGCTCGGCTCAGGTGCCCCCATAGCAAGCAGCTTGCTGTGGGGGCACTTGAGAGAAGGAAGGGGCCAGTAGAGCCAGCGAGGGACCCGAGAAGAGGAAGATCCAGGCTGCTCTGTGCAAAACTATTTCACAGAGAAGGTAAGTATAACATGTTTATTATTTTTAAAGAAAAAGAAACAAAAAAAATGTAATATCACTTCAACAAAAAAACCTGGAAGCTGATAGGCTACCATGCACAGCTGCACCAGACTTTGCACCCTCTAGTTTTAGTAAATCAACCCTATGCTATCTAGTCTGATGGCTGTTGCAGAGCTCTGAGCAGGAAGCCCTGCCTGCTATAGTCACATATTAATAGAGTTACTTAGGAGCTGGAAAACAGCTTGTGTTTTAAGTATTTAGGCAGTTTGGGCAGCAACTGTCAGACCTATACCAGGCCAACGGGTCAAAATTCACCCTGTAGGTGGCCCTGCTGGCCCCACTTAGTTCGTCAAAAGTCGATTGTTTGACCGACTTTTGTCAAAGGAGCCTGCTGGAAAAACTTTGGCCAAACAGCAACAGCATCCAATCTGATGCAGCTGTTTGGGTACCCTGACAGCTTGTCCAGCAGGGGGATTTGCCATTTAGTGTGCAGGAAGGAATCTGTTAGGTTTCTTATAGTATATGGACAGCTTAAAGCCGACTATACATGGATCGAAATTTGGCCAGTTCAGCAGGGACCGGCTGAATTTCGATTCATGTATAGGCAGGTAGGCTGTACAGAAGTTGATCCTACTGATGAGCTTTTGTACAACTGTCCTGTTGTGCCGGCTCTCCTCAGTCAGTGCTGCAGACTATAGCCAGCAGCATTGATCAGTGCATTCTGATAGCGGGGAAGTCTCCCCATTGTCAGAATACGGTAGCTCAGCAGGCAGGATTCCTTCATTCACACTGAGTGTGTGGATAGGGGAATTGAGTCTGTTTTTTTCGTTCAACCTGCTAGTTGAACAAGAAAAACTGACTCGCGTATAGGCTGCCTAAGAACAGCATCTCATTGAACTGGCAATCTAAGCGGTAAATATAAGCATCTGAAAACCTGCACAGCTCTAGTAATTGAAGTCTAAATATTCAGATTCTTGCATAAGCCCACTGACGACTGGTTCTCTTTACTGGTCTCCTACATTTTGGGGGTCTTATTGTTTCATGAAAAGGGCATCCTGTGCGTGTGTCTAGTGCCACCCCTCATAACTACATTTACAGCACTCTCCAATTACCAAAGGAATGATCGCATAGACACATCTAAAGATAAACAAAACACGAACCTTCCCAAATGGGTATAATGGGAACTTGAAGATCCTGTACAAGCATAACAATATAAAACAGGTAACAAGCGCCACTTCCAAATTCAATTATGTCACAGCATTACCTGAGAATATCAACCTAGCCAGAAACGTTCATCGGGGTGGAGCTACCCTTTAAAGTAATAATTAGTTAAATGAATAGGATTCGGCGGGGGGACATTATGAACCTTCCTGAAGACACTCCGGCAGTTAAACGGCGATAGAGGGAAAAATAATGCAGTGTTTAACATCAGGCTTTCCACTTTGATTACCAGAGAAAACGTTATAAAACTTTACGAGGGGCTGTTTGTCACCGGCGCAGCGATATTACGGCGCGGCTCGGGTGGCCTCCGAGGAGATGAAATGGGGGAATGTACGAGGACGGGCGGTGAATCTCAGCTCGGCGATGGCTTCGAAGCGCTTTTTAAGAGGTTGCCATTAACGTTACAGGGCGCTGCTAAATATTCATGCAATTTAAATATCTTCTGATGTGCCAAGAGAAGGAGAAGGGAGGGAGGATTAGGAGATGTATAGAACAGAATATGGAAATGTGGGGAGAGCAGAGAAGGGGGGAGTTCTGTCTCTCTGAAGGATGATGTAGGTGCACCTGAAGAATTCACCTTTTATTTTTATAAAGACCGGAGATAAACCTTCATCGGACCGGATACACCTCCGTCAGATCACTGTGTAGGTGATGCTAGAGTTTTTCTGCATTTTGTAGACAATTGCCCCTTCTATTACACACTTCCCTACCTGGCTGGAAACTTTTCAGCATTTTTCAATAAACATCCTTCTGCCTTCAGCAGGCTTGATCCCTTATATTTTGCTTTACCTTTTGCAAAGTTACTGACTGCATTGGATATAAAATGTGGAAGAGGGGGCAGCAACTAAATACATAGAAAAAAACACACGTAAGAAAACTGTGATGCCTGCAAAAGGATTTGTATTTCTGTCCATACAGTTCTAATATTGCACAGCTTTTCCACACAGTACAGTCCTGTCTGATGTGGGAGGAGACCTGATTTTTATCTGCTGTGGTTCAGTAACATTTATATTCAACTGTGCCTTGTGTGCTCCTATGGTATTATATATGTTCTTTTCAGCCACTAGAAGTGTGTTGTGTGAATGAAAAGCTGCTACCACCCGATCATATACACTATATTACCAAAAGTATTGGGACGTCTCCCTTTACACGCAAATGGATTTTAATGGCTTCCGAGTCTTAGCCTGTAGGGTTCAATATTGAGTTGGCCTAACCTTTGCAGCTATAAAAGCTTCATCTCTTCTGGGAAGGCTGTCCACAAGGTTTAGGAGTATCTATGAAAATGTTTGACCATTTTTCCAGAAGGGCATTTGTGAGGTCAGGTTATGATGTGGACAAGAAGGCCTGGCTCGCAGTCTCCGCTCTACTTCATTACAAAAGTGTTCTATCGGGTTGAGGTCAGGACTCTGTGCAGGCCAGTCAAGTTCCTTCACTCCAAACTCTCACATCCATGTCTTTATGGACCTTGCTTTGTGCACTGGTCCAAATCGTTTGGTGGAGGGGGGGGGATTATGGTGTGGGGTTGTTTTTCAGGGGTTGGGCTTGGCCCCTTAGTTCCAGTGAAGGGAACTCTTAAGGCGTCAGCATACCAATACATTTTGGATAATTTCATGCTCCCAAAATTGTGGAAACAGTTTCGGGAAGGCCCATAAAGACATGGATGAGTGAGTGCTGACCTTAACCCGATAGAACACCTTTGGGATGAATTAGAGCGTAGACTGCGAGCCAGTGCACAGCCTTCCCAGAAGAGTTAAAGCTGTTATAGCTGCAAAGGATGGGCCAGCTCAATATTGAACCCTATGGACTAAGACAGGGATGCCATTAACCTCTCTGGCGGTATGATTATTTCAGATTTTTGGTGCTAAAAGCGGTACAATTATTTTGCATGGAAATTTGGCCTTTTATATTGTAGGCCTGTAATTCTTATGCCGCGTACACATGACCGGACTTTACGGCATACTTGGTCCGGCGAACCGGAGTCCGTCGGACAATTCGATAGTGTGTGGGCTCCAGCAGACTTTTTTTCCCCAAAAGTTTGACGGACCTAGAAATGAAACATGTTTCAAATCTTTTTGACGGACTCGAGTCCGGTCGAAAAGTCCACTCGTCTGTATGCTAGTTCGACGGACAAAAACCGACGCTAGGGCAGCTATTGGCTACTGGCTATGAACTTCCTTGTTTTAGTCCGATCGTACGTCATCACGTATCCGTCGGACTTTGGTTGATCGTGTGTAGGCAAGTCCGTTCATTTGGAAAGTCCGTCGTAAAGTCCGTCGAAAAGTCCGCAGGACAAAGTATGCCGTAAAGTCCAGTCGTGTGTACAGGGCATTAGGAATAACACGCTTAAATCTGTCCAAACAAGAGTCTAGTAGACATCCCGGGTATGATAAAGTTTGAAACACTAAATCATAAATTACAATATATAATAAATAACTATAAATAATTATAAGAAACAATAATATAATAATAAAAATGATTCAATAATGTAATAAAATCAAAAACACTGAAATTTGCTCACTTGCACTAATTTTAGTGTTTGATGACGGATTTCCCCACAAATCGCTATCGCTCAATTCTGCAAGTGATTCTAATTTATTATCGCTGTTTTCTAGCTGGTCTAAACCTGCTTTTGATGTAAAGGGACAGTTTTGGTTGCTATGGACAATCTCCAGTTTCCAGGCAAAAAGAGCAGTTTTTATAATATAAAACTGCATGCAGGGCACTGGACAGACCACTAGGGACAAAAAGGAAATTAAATAAATTGATACAGTAATGTAATCTGTAAGATTACAGTGTACTGTATATGTAGTGTTTGTTTTACTTTTTGAATTTGGCGCTGTTCTCCGTCCCCATGCATCGCAACGCTCGCAGGGAACGGAGCCCAGGCACTGTGATAGATCGAGCGGAGGACGGCTCGCTCACACTGCGGGGAGACATCACAGGATCCTGGGAACAAGGTAAATAAGCTCTTCCTGGATCCTGCAATGCGACCCTGAGTCTGGTTCGGGGTTACCGCTTTTGGTACTGGAAATCCACCCCGAGCCAGATTTGGGAATACGGCCAAGGAGGTTAAAGTCCATGTGCGTGTAAAGGCGGGTGTCACAAAACTTTTGGTAATATAGTGTATGTGCACTTATCAGTTAGATAATACAGTGGTTATAAAAAGTCTACACACCCCTGTTAAAATGTCAGGTTTCTGTGATGTAAAAAACTGAGACAAAGATAAATCATTTCAGAACTTTTTCCACCTTTAATGTGACCTATAAACTGTACAACTCAATTGAAAAACAAACTGAAAACTTTTAGGTGGAGGGAAGTAAAAATAAAAACATAAAATAATATGGTTGCATAAGTGTGCACACCCTTAAACTAATACTTTGTTGAAGTGCCTTTTGATTTTATTACACCACTCAGTCTTTTTGGGTATGAGTCTATCAGCATGGCACATCTTGACCTTGCAATATTTGCCCACTTTTCTTTGCAATCTGTCAGATTGCGAGGGTATCTCCTGTGCACAACCCTCTTCAGATCACCCCACAGAATTTCAATCGAATTCAGGGCTGGGCCATAACAAAACTTTAATCTTCTGGTGAAGCCATTCCTTTGTTCATTTGGATGAATGCTTTAGGCTGTTTTTTGCTGAAAGATGAAGTTCCTCTTCATGTTCAGCTTTCTAGCAGAAGCCTGAAGGTTTTGTGCCAATATTAACTGGTATTTGGAACTGTTCAGACTTCCCCCTACCTTGACTAAGACCCCTGTTCCAGCTGAAGAAAAACAGGCCCAAAGCATGATGCTGCCACCACCATGCTTCAATGTGGCTATGGTGTTCTTTTGGTGATGTGGAGTGTTGTTTATGCGCCAAACATATCTTTTGGAAATATGGCCAAATAGTTCAACCTTGGTTTCATCAGACTATAACACATTTTCCCACATGCTTTTGGGGGACTTCAGATGTGTTTCTGCAAAATTTAGCCGGGCTTGTATGTTTTTCTTTGTAAGAAAGGGCTTCCGTTTTGCCATTCTACCCCATAGCCCAGACATATGATGAATACGGAGATTGTTGTCACAAGTACCACACAGTCCGTACTTGTCAGATATTCCTTTAATGTTGCTGTAGGCCTCTTGGCAGCCTCCCTGACCAGTTTTCTTCTCGTCTTTTCATTAAATTTTGGGGTGACGTCCATTTCATGGTAATGTCACTGTTGTGCCATATTTTCTCCACTTGATGAAGACTGTCTTCACTGTGTTCCATGGTATATCTAATGCCTTGGAAATTCTTTTGTACCCTTCCTGATTGATACCTTTTTAACAATGAGATCCCTCTGGTGCTTTGGAAGCTCTCTGCAGACAATGGCTTTTGCTGTAGGATGCGACTAAGAACATATCAGGAAAGACCTACTAGAACAGCTGAACTTTATTTGGGGTTAATCAGAGGCACTTTAAACGATGGTAGGTGTGTACTAACTCCTATTTAACATGAGTTTGAATGTGATTGTTTAATTCTGAACACAGCTACATCCCCAGTTATAGGAGGGTGTGCACACTTATGCAATCACAATTATTTTAGTTTTTTATTTTTACCCCAAAAGATTTCAGTTTGTTTTTCAATTGAATTGTACAGTTTATAGGTCACTTTTAAAAGGTAGAAAAAGTTCTGAAATGATTTATATTGTCTCATTTTTTTACATCACAGAAGCCTAACATTTTAACAGGGGTGTGTAAACTTTTTATATCCACTGTATGTATATAGTGCAACGCTTTTCCAATATAGTATCTGCTCAGTTCACATAAAACAAATCAGTGACCATATCATATGCCAAAATGTGTATACAAAATAAAATAAAATGAAAATAATTGAGTCTCTCTTCAATCCAGTGTCCCTTTGAAATACATGTATACAAAAAAGTCTCTGAAATTCCTGTATCTTGTTATTCACCCAACGTGCCTTATGGCCCGTACACACGATCCGAATATCGTACGACCGATCGTACGACAGATTTCGCTTAATAGTCGCAAGTAGAAATTGAATAGCTAAAAAAAGTCACGAAAATTCTCGTACGACAAAAAAATGTCATGTGTTGTAATGTATTTGTATTGAATTTTCGGACAACTATACTGACTAACCGAAAATCGTATGATCTGGAATCGTACAAGGAAAATTTTCGTGCATGCACGATCGAATAAGATCGGATGAACAGTAGTGATCGGCTCTCGAAAGTAGTGTACACACGATCCGAAAATTGTACGATCCTTCCTCAGACGACAGTTTTCGTACGATATTCGGATCAGGCCATTAAAAACTGCTTGTGACCACCACCAGTTGTTCTCCAACCTAAACACATTAAACTTACATTTTCTGTAGGGTCAAACAAGGCTTTTTGTCCTTCTCCAAGGATTTACTCACACTTCATGGGTCCCCAGGATCTCTCTCACTTTTGCATAAATATATCAAATGGACTCCAAAAATTATGAACACTTCACCTTTAAGAGCACTCCCCAGTCTTCTCCGCCTGCTCAGCAACACATACAAAAGAAGAAAAAAAAACAAAAAACAATATTATTATTATTATGATTATTATACATTATTATTGTAGCACCAACAGTTTGTGGAACTCTTTACAACATGAGGGCAGACAGTACAGTTAAAATACAATTCAATACAAGAGGAATCAGAGGGCCCTGCTCGTTAGAGCTTACAATCTAAAAGGAAGGGTCAAGTGATACAAAAGGTAATAGCTGTGGGGGGGTGAGCTGATGGAGACGTTAAAAGTACAGTTGTTAGGTGGAGGCAGGATAGGCTTCTCTGAAGAGAAAAGTTTTCAGGGATCGCCTAAAAGTGGATAGTGTTGGAGATAGTCTGACCGATTGGGGTAAGACATTCAAAGAAGTCCTGGAGGGGAACATAGGAGGAGGTGGCAAGGGAACTAGACAGCAGGAGGTCTTGGGAGGAACAAAGAGAATGGTTTGGTTGGTATTTTGAGACTAGGTTAGTGATGTTTCTGGGGGAAGAGTTCTGTATGGCTTTGTAAGTTAATGTTAGTATTTTGAATTTAATTCAATGGGTGAGTGGCAGTCAATGGAGGGATTGGCAGAGAGGGGTAGCAGACGCTGAGCACTTTGTAAGGTGGATGAGTATAGCAGCAGCATTCATGATGGACTGAATGGGGGACAGCCTATGTAAAGGTAAGCCAATGAGGAGGGAGTTGCAGTAGTTGAGGCAAGAAATGACCAGGGAGTGTATTAGGAGCGTTGAGTATTATTGGTTAGTAAGGGGCGTATTTTGGAGATGTTGTGGAGGTTGAGGTGGCAAGCTTTGGAAAGTGATTGGATGAGTGGCTGAAAGGAGAGTTCAGAGTCCAGTATAACACCTAGCACTCTGGCATGCGGGGATGGGTTGATGGTTGTGCCATTGATCTTGACAGAGAAGTCAGGGGAAGGGGCAAGTGGGGGAGGAAATATTATGAGCTCGGTTTTGGACAGGTTGAGTTTGAAGAAGTGGTGTGACATTCAGACTGATATGTCTGTTATTAAATTAGTGATGTTGTGAGCTGAAGGGTGGAGGGAGAGATTTGGGTGTCAGCAGCATAGAAATGGTATTGAAAGCCATGGGAGGCAATCAGTTGACCCAGAGAGTAGGTGTAGATTAAGAATAGGAGAGGCCCAAGAACAGAACCTTGGTGGACCCTGATGGAGAAAGGAAGAGGAGAGGAGGCGGTAGACTTGTAAGTGACACCGAAGGTGCGGTGGGATAAGTAGGATGAGAGCCAACGAAGAGCACAGTCATGGAGACCAAAGGAGTAAAGTTTTTTGAGGAGGAGGGGGTGATCAATCATATAAAAGGCACCCAAAAGGTCCAGAAGTAGGAGTACAGAACAGTGTCCATTGGTTTTTGCTGTTAGTAAATTGTGAGTTTTAGGAAAGCAGTTTCTGTAGAGTGTTGAGGGTGAAATCCAAACTGAAGGGGATCAAGAAGGTTATTCTTAAAGTGGAACTCTCCCAATTACCATTCATTATTTTTAATCCTCATGCTGATAGTATTAGTAAACAAACAGATAGTAGTAGATCATATTTACTTGTTTTAAACTTTTTTTTTTTTACATTTCTTTGGTTACTTCCTGGTTTCTTGCTAAGGCAAATGATGCCATACATCCCAGGAGTCTTCAGGAGGGGAGGAAAGTTGGAGGGCTTTTCTCAGCTAAGCATACTCCCCTGCATGCATGCTTGAGGGCAGATGGATTCCAGGAAGTAAATGTTACATGAATACTTTGCCCTTACTCAAGATGGCCACAGCCAGAAATGCTAGGGGGGTGTTTTTCAAAGCAATTTCTAAACAAAATTAAGCATAGAGACATGCATGGATGGGGGAGTTTGCTTTAAATATTACAAATGAATGAAATAGTATTTTTGGTTTGTCGTGCTCAGATGCAGTGAAGATCCGCTTTAATGAGGTGGTCACCCAGTTGGTTGTAGACCAGATGTTCAAGGAGTTTGGAGGAAAAGGGGAGCAAGGAGATGGGGCATAGGCTGTTAAGATTGGTTGGGTTCAAGGAAGGCTTTTTAAGTATGGGGGTGACCAGTGCATGTTTTAGAGAGTTAGGGAAGATGCCAAAAGAGAGGGAGAGGTTGAAGATGTGGGTTAGAGAGTGTAGGATAGAGTCAGAGGGTGACCACAGCATTTGAAAGAGAACAGTGCTTTATCTTTCATACCATTTATTCCTACATTCCCAATTACAGTTATCACACTCACATTTTTTTAGGTGCTTGGCCGCACCAAGCATATATCAACTTAGCACAAGATATCTTCTCAGAAAACATATAAGCTCCCAAATGTGGTTAGTCTGTATTGTATTGAGTTACACGGATGATCTAATCTCTCTGTCACTCTGCTATCGCCTTCTATCAGCATGTTCCTTGGACTGCAGCACAACTGATTATCTCCTTTTGCCGCTTCTTCTTCCCCCAGTCTCAGCTCTGCTGCAGTGGGACTGGAAGAGGCTGACACCAAGTTAAAATTAGCTAGTTACAATGCATGGATTTAAAAAATAATAAATTTCAGGGGCGTGGCCTGGCGGAACATGGAGTAGGACGTGTGCGCCCTGAGCTCCATCCATTACTCCTGTGTTTCAGGGATCCTGTACTCTGGCATTCTACTTTCACAGCCTGTCAGATCCCTCTAGGGACCCTCCATATATACCAACCTGGCTCCACAAGCTTCCAACTGGATGGGGTCCAAACAGAGCGGCGCTCCTCCACGCGGCAGCAGCTCCTAGGAAAGACCGTGGCTTCGGCCTAGTCACGGGGAACGGCGGCCATCTTGATCCTCCTGAAACACTCTTTCATCTCGCTACCATGGGAGGCCCCTTGGATGTGGCAACCCTCCAACTGTACTCATTCAATGCCCGCGGCTTGAATGAACAAACTAAAAACACAAATACTGTATGACTTTCACAAATCCAAAATTTACATCATTTTCTTCCAAGAGACCCACTTCCGCACAAATCATATTACAATGTTACAAAATAAATATTACCCAACCTAGCTACATAGCATATACTCCAAATCTAAATCTAGAGGAGTGGCAACTTCCCTCCACAAATCAGTGAATTATACTCTTCTAGATTCCTGTTCGGACCCCGACGGGAGGTATTTGTTTTTGAAAATATCTCTCAGTGGCAAAACGTACACCCTGGCTAATATATATATATTGCTAACCAAGACCAAATAACTAGTACTATTCAATATCTTCACAAGCTATTGGAATTTGCTGAAGGGGCGATCCTCGTTGCTGGAGATCTTAATAGTGTTTTTAACCCTACATTGGATACCTCCTCAGGTAAAAGCTCTATCTCCTACAACCAAATCAATAAACGAAAGATTCCTGATTCAGCACAACCTGATGGATGTCTGGCGCATTCTCCACCCCAACGGATAGGGATTACTCCTTTTCTGCAGCTCATAATTCCTACTCCCTCATTGATTTTTTTCTTATCAGTCACTATGCACTGACATACCATCCCCAGAGTAGGATCGGGAACATATTATGGACCGATCACGCGCCAGTGTTTCTGTCCCTCTCCCTACTCAATCTGCCTGATCATGACTGGACTTGGAGACTTAATGACTCGCTAATACAGGATGACACATGCTCTGCAGATATCCAGACCACTATATTCAATTTCATCTCGGACCATGGTAATGACGATACCTCTGCCCCAATACAATGGCACTGAAATGCGTATTATGCAGGGTCTTAATTAAACATGGATCTAGACTCAAACGAATCCGTCTTGCCCAGATTCAAGAACTGTCTCTTCAGAATACTGACTTGGAACGATCCCATAAACGTATCCAATCCCCGACCACCCAACTTGCCTTATCCGACGTAAGACTTAAACTGCTGAACCTGTCCGAACAGAAGTCCCTGTCCATTAGGGACAAATCACGTAAACTGTTTTAGGTCGAAGCTAACAAACCAGGTAGAATGTTGGCCAGAGCTCTCCATGCCAAAAAAATAGCATTGCTTCTATTCCTAAACTCAAACGTCCCGACGGTCAATTCACCGGTGTGTGTTACAAGCAAACAGGCGGTCTGTGCTTACTGGAATACTTTACCATGCTGCTAGTTGCTGTGAGCTAACTGATCCCTACAGACCAGGAGAGGAGGCTATTATGGAGCTGTTTATGCCATTTAACGCTGGATGTTTGTGAGTGCAACCCTCGTTTTTTATACACTTACCTTCATCTATTAAACGATAACACACTAGGGCTGGCATGCGCTCTCTCTTGTTTTTATATATTATCTAAAACTGCTTGCGGCTGTAATGTATTGTTGGGTCCCGGTGTTCTGCCGAGAAAGTTCCCCTCGGCGGATAAGGACCCCCCTCTACTGCGCAGGCGCTGCTCCTGCGCAATAGGAGCCGGCGGAAATAGCCGAAGCCGAATAGTTGGAAATCAGCTGTGCACGGTGCCTGTAAGAGGGCCCCTCGCGGGCTCGCTTCGCTCGCCACGCTTCGGGCACAGCCTCGCTTCGCTCTGCACTTTTTTATTCTCCGTCTAGGTCCACTTGGATGGTGGGGCTTCAACCTGGACCTAGGGCGCAGGCGCCGTGTACTGATTGAAGATTTTCAGCTTCGGCTATCTTCAGCGGCTCCTAGTAGTTCGTACTGCGCAAGCGTAGTACAGGGGGGGTCCTTATCCGCCGGGGGAACTTTCTCGGCAAGACACCGGCAATATAGATGAAAATCATTGAGAAAAACGGCATCCCCCCCCCCCCCCCCAGCCTATTACCAGGCTCTTTGGGTCTGGTATAGATATTAAGGGGAACCCTGCACCCAAATTTTAAAAAAAAATGGCGTGGGGGGGCCCCCAGGCACTATATACTCTAAACAGAAGTATATATTGGGCCTTAGGTGTTGATGGTGCCAGAACACTGTAACCCCTTATAGTTACTTTTGTGCGCAGGAACAGCCCCTGCTGTTAAATATTATTTCAAACATTGTAATTACATGCCCCTGTTAAACAGGGGCAAAAAAATTGGGCCTTAGGCAGTGGTGGTGGTGCCACAACACTGTAACCCCTCACAGATACTCTTGTTGGGCGCAGGAACGGGCCCTGCTGTTAAATATATCAAAAATTGTAATTGCATGCCCCTGTTAAACAGGGGCAGAAAAATTGTGCCTTAGGCAGTGGTGGTGGTGCCCTAAACCAAAAATATTGTTGGAAGCTAGCATCATCAAGATTGAGGAGGAATAGGATAGTCACTCAGCATAGGCAGTCTTCAAGGGATCCCACATCCAAAAATCAATCAGTTACATCAGCATCAGGTGCTTGATAGTTTCTGCTGATCGAAGACTGATTTGTTTTTATGAATGTGAGCCTATTAACGGAGTCTGTGGACAGACGCACTCTATGATCCGTTACAAACCCTCCAGCAGCATTGAATGTGCGTTCAGAAAGAAGGCTTGATGCAGGACAGGCCAGTAGCTCAATTGCATATTGAGCAAGTTCTGGCCAGTGGCCCATCCTCAAGACCCAGTAACCCAGTGAATGGTCTGTTGGAAAGGTCTCCAAGTCTGCTCTTGCCCCAAGATATTCATGGTTGCTTGAACCGATCAGACCTTGGTGCCGAGGACTGAAAAATTGTCTAAAAGGCATCGGTCAGCCAGCCACCTTCTCCACTGCTCTTCCTCTGACTGAATGAAGCCTCAGCAACACGTTGTCCAGCACCAGGAAATTGTAACTTCCCAGGGTCCGGAAACGCATTGCATGGCCTCGGTGAGGCGACCTGCAAGTCGTGCCGCCCCTGTGTGAACCGGGGCTAAAGATAAAATAATAAACATCATTGTGCAGTGTTTTAAAATGCTACAAAACTGGGCAAACAATGTAATCCACTCACACATAGCAACAGGTGTCACAGCACTAATTGGTTGGTTGCAGCTTACACATTTCTTTTTGTTGTTTTGTTATTTTATAGAGAATCCACATCAGCGCTTTAGTTTTCTTTTTTCACATTTTGATCCTCTGCCATTCCTCCTTGCAGATCCTCTCCAGTTCTGTCAGGTTGGATGGTAAAAGTTGGTGGACAGCCACTCTGCCATAAAGCTCCGACTGGTGGAGGGCTGCAGTGATGGTTGACTTTCTACAACTTTCTCCCATCTCCTGACTGCATCTCTGGAGCTCAGCCACAGTGATCTTTGGGTTCTTCTTTACCTCTCTCACCAAGGCTCTTCTCCCCCGATAGCTTAGTTTGGCCGGATGGCCAGCTCTAGGAAGGGTTCTGGTCGTCCCAAACGTCTTCCATTTAAGGATTATGGAGGCCACTGTGCTCTTAGGAACCTTAAGTGCAGCAGAATTTTTTTTGTAACCTTGGCCAGATCTGTGCCTTGCCACAATTCTGTCTCTGAGCTCTTCAGGCAGTTCCTTTGACCTCATGATTCTCATTTGCTCTGACATGCACTCAGAGCTGTAAGGTCTTATATAGACAGGTGTGTGGCTTTCCTAATCAAGTCCAATCAGTATAATCAAACACAGCTGGACTCAAATGAAAGTGTAGAACCATCTCAAGGATGATCAGAAGAAATGTACAGCACCTGAGTTAAATATATGAGTGTCACACCAAAGGGTCTGAATACTTAGGACCATGTGATATTTCAGTTTTTCTTTTTTAATAAATCTGCAAAAATATCAACAATTCTGTGTTTTTCTGTCAATATGGGGTGCTGTGTGTACATTAATGAGGAAAAAAATGAACTTAAATGATTTTAGCAAATGGCTGCAATATAACAGAGTGAAAAATTTTAAGGGGGTCTGAATACTTTACGTCCCCACTGTAGGTTGCAAACAGAAACGGTGCGATCTGCTGCACACGTGTCAAAAAAGGCCCACACCAAGGAACTTTTCAAAATCAGCAGGGAATCAGCAGCACCCTGCACCTGCGGAGCTCTGCGGTGCGATGCAGTAGGGTGGCTGCCCTTAAGCTGCCCCCTAGAGGACATCCTGCCTCGTTGGAGTTGTGCCTCCTCTTCCTCTCTTCTATCAGGCACCCAAGTAGAGTCAGTGACCTCATCATCCCCTTCCTCCCCGTCACTGGAGCAAATCTGGCATTATGCTGCGGCTGGGGGAACATGACTGCCAGTTTCTGGTCCTTCTTGGGCACCCCCTCTCTCTAGGCTCACGTTACTCCCTTCCTCAACCTGGGAACCAACATCGGAGCCTTCTAATCGCTGCGCATCCTCCATCAGCATGTACCCGACACTGTGGTCGAATAGTTTGGGGGACTCCTCCGTGCATGATGGTGGGGCTACGGAAGGAGTGACTGTGGACAAGGTGCCGGTGGAAAAGGCCCGCTTTGTCAGCTGCATTGGAAGGCAAACTACTCTGAGCCTGGGTGACAGAGGATGAGGAGGATGAGGACGGCTTTGTTATCCACTCCACCAACTCTTCTGCATGTTCCGGCTCAATAACACGGACAAGCATGCCCCACGGCCACCTGCAGAGGATGCACCATGTCCACGACCAGCACTGTTGACTGTAGACACAGAGCCTGCTTGCCCTCTTTTAGTGGCCAGTGAGGGTCTGCCTCTCCTTGATGGGCTTCCGGACATGATGTATATTTTGTTTTGCAACACCACACTGCACTGTATTGTGTACTGTGTACACCACCAGAAAAGTAGTAGCAACTGCACTACAGTTGCACTGTATTGTGTAATGTGTACACCACCAGAAAAGTAGTAGCAACTGCAATACAGTTGCACTATATTGTGTACTGTGTACACCACCAGAAAAGTAGTAGCAACTGCACTACGGTTGCACTGTATTGTGTAATGTGTTCACCATCAGAAAAGTAGTAGCAACTGCACTACGGTTGCACTGTATTGTGTACACCACCAGAAGTGTAGTAGCAACTGCACTACTGCTGCACCATATTGCGTACACCACCAGAAAAGTAGTAGTAACTGCACTATGGTTGCATTGTATTGTGTAAACCACCAGAAAAGTAGTAGCAACTGCACTATGGCTGCACTGTATTGTGTAATGTGTACACCACCAGAAAAGTAGTAGAAACAGTACACCACAGAATGCACTCTAGATATAGGCTACACTGGAAGCTGCAGAGTATATATCTCTCAAATACACTGTCTGAAGTAGATTAGAAATAGTACACCACGGAATGCACTGTAGATCTAGGCTACACTGACTGGATGCAGAGTGTATGTGGATATATATATACACACACACACACACACACACACACACACACACACATACATACATACATACATACATACATACATACATACATACATATATATGTATCAAATACACTGCCACTAACTGAATAACCTGCCTGCTTAATCTAAATCAAGCTCTCTCTCCGTCCACGCCAACAACACTACACAGGGCCACTGTGCAGGCAGCCTTATATAGTGTGGGGCGTGGACTTAGTCCCCTTGAGCCATGATTGGCCAAAGGCACCCTGCCTCACTTTTATCGGCGGCGGGAGAAGGGCCCCCCGCCGCGCTCTGGCGATCGGATCTTCTCCCCTGCTGGGTATGGAAACGAGTGAGGGGAAGATGGCCCCCACCCGTCTCCATACCATTGCAGGGCGGAAGCGACGTCAAAATGCCACTTCCGCCCATGGCTCTTAAAGGGCCATTTTTTTTTTTTTTTTTTTTTAAATGACAATATTTTTTTTTTTTTGCATTTTAGTGTAAATATGACATCTGAGGTGTTTTTGACCCCAGATCTCATATTTAAGAGGTCCCGTCATGCTTTCTTCTATTACAAGGGATGTTTACATTCCTTGTTATAGGAATAAAAGTGACACAATTTTTTTTTAAAAGAACAGTGTAAGAATAAAAAATTAAAAGGTAAAATAAATTAGAAAAAAAAAAAAAACATTTTAAACACGCCCCGTCCTGCCGAGCTCGCGTGCAGAAGCAAACGCATCAGTGAGTAGCACCCGCATATGAAAACAGTGTTCAAAACACACGTGAGGTATCGCCGCAATCGGTAGAGCAAGAGAAATAATTCTAGCCCAAGACCTCCTCTGTAACTCAAAACACGCAACCTGTAGAATTATTTAAAGGTCGCCTATGAAGATTTTTAAGGGTAAAAGTTTGTCGCCATTCCACGAGCAGGCGCAGTTTTGAAGCTTGACATGTTGGTATCAATTTACTTGGCGTAACATTTTTTATTTTTTTTTGTGAAAGATAAAGGGCTAACTTTACTGTTGTCTTATTTTTTAATTGAAAAACGTGCGCTTATAAGACCGCTGCGCAAATACGGTGTGACAGAAAGTATTGCAACAACCGCCATTTTATTCTCTAGGGGGTTAGAAAAAAAAAATGTATAATGTTTGAGGGTTCTAAGTAATTTTCTAGCAAAAAAATAGTTTTTAACTTGTAAACAACAAATCTCAAAAAGAGGCTCGGTCCTTAAGTGGTTAACCGCTTCAGCCCCGGAAGAATTTACCCCCTTCCTGACCAGAGCACTTTTTGCGATTTGGTACTGCGTCGCTTTAACGGACAATTGCGCGGTCGTGCGATGTGGCTCCCAAACAAAATTGACGTCCTTTTTTTCCCACAAATAGAGCTTTCTTTTGGTGGTATTTGATCACCTCTGTGGTTTTTTTTTTTTGCGCTATAAACAAAAAAATAGCGACAATTTTGAAAAAAAAAAATGCATTTTTTACTTTTTGCTATAATAAATATCCCCCAAAAATAATATTAAAACATTTTTTTCCTCAGTTTAGGCCGATACGTATTCTTCTACACATTTTTGGTAAAAAAAAAAAAAAAAAATCACAATAAGTGATTATTGATTGGTTTGCGCAAAAGTTATAGCGTTTACAAAATAGGGGATAGTTTTTATGGCATTTTTATTAATAATTTTTTTTTACTAGTAATGGCGGCGATCAACGATTTTTATTGTGACTGCGACATTATGGCGGACACATCGGACATTTTTGACACATTTTTGGGACCATTGTCCTTTATACAGCAATCAGTGCTATAAAAATGCACTGATTCCTGTGTAAATGACACTGGCAGTGAAGGGGTTAACCACTAGGGGGCGGGAGGGGTTAAGTCAGTACTAGGGAGTGATTTCTAATTGTAGGGGGGATGGGCTAGCTGTGGCACGTCACTGATCTCTGCTCCCGATGACAGGGAGCAGAGATCAGTGAGACTGTCACTAGGCATTTCCCCGTTCATCCTCTCCGTGAGGCGATCGCGGGTATCCCCGCAGCGATCGAGTCCACGGGACCCGACTCACGGAGCTCCCGGCCGGCGCGCACGCAATGGCACGGCGGGGAATTCAAATGGGACTTACAGGTATACAGGTACGCCCATTTGCCGTGCCATTCTGCCGACGTACATCGGCGTGCGCCGGTCGGGAAGTGGTTAAGTTGAAAAACCTTGAAACTTTACAACTCCTATAAGGACATACAGAATAGGACTGTTATTTGGTATGCTGTTTAATAAATGCCCTGCTCATGGTCTTTTATTCTAAACTGACAAATGGACAAATTGCTTTGTTTACAATTTGTAATCCACATTGACAACTGTGACTTTCCATAGGCTCGGTTCACACTGAGGCGACCCGTCAGGCGCCTTAGTGGCCTGACAAGTCACGCTACATTCAGTGCAATGGAACCGTTCTAATCAGAGCAACTCAAATTAGAAAAAGGTTCCTGTACTACTTGGGGGCAACTTTGGAGCAACTTGCATTGACTTCTATTACAGAAGTCGTTTGCAAGCAGCGCTGAAGTCGCCCTGTACAGGGCAGTTTAGAGTCGGGCGACTTGGAGGACGCCCCAGTGTGCACCAGCGAACCTCATGTGAGCATCATGTTAGGCTGTCATGGGTATAAAATGACTGGGAACCATGCTCAGTCATTCCCTTAGTGAGAGACCTGTGCTGTGAAAGACATTACCGTGTGAGAATGTACTCAGGTGTGTGCTCCTATTTTTTTGTGAAGTATAGATTGACAATCCCTCAAAAAAAAAAAAAAAAAAAAAAACAGGGCACAATGTCTGAAAACCTTAATCTGCAGATTGCAGTAGAGAAATATATAATCTTGTCAGCATGTTTACAAAAAAACGCTGACAGATAGAATTTTTATGACAGGAGAGACCTTTTTGGTCTAACTGCTTCTCCATGCTGGTCAGTGTTGATGTACACTGAGCTGTGCATGCACAACTCAGTGTACATTTATGCCACCACACAGTGCCGTGATGATATGGCTCCTGTGTGCATGCGTAGGAATTACATCACTGCGGCCTAGTCAATTAAGCAGCTAAAGAGTCTGAACCTGAAAGGAAGGTCAATAAATTTTACACAGCCTGCGCTAAATGGAAAATTAATAAATTAATTTCTCAGCAGCTGTATCAAACACCTCTAGGTGTTACAATATATATATATATATATATATATATATATATATATATATATACACTACCGTTCAAAAGTTTGGGGTCACATTGAAATGTCCTTATTTTTGAAGGAAAAGCACTGTACTTTTAAATGAAGCTAACTTTAAACTAGTCCTAACTTTAAACAAATATACTCTATACATTGCTAATGTGGTAAATGACTATTCTAACTGCAAATGTCTAGTTTTTGGTGCAATATCTACATAGGTGTATAGAGGCCCATTTCCAGCAACTATCACTCCAGTGTTCTAATGGTACAATGTGTTTGCTCATTGGCTCAGAAGGCTAATTGATGATTAGCAAACCCTTGTGCAATCATGTTCACACATCTAAAAACAGTCTAGCTCCTTCCAGAAGCTACAAAATTGACCTTCCTGTGAGCAGATTGAGTTTCTGGAGCATCACATTTGTGGGGTCAATTAAACGCTCAAAATGGCCAGAAAAAGAGAACTTTCATCTGAAACTCGACAGTCTATTCTTGTTCTTAGAAATGAAGGCTATTCCATGCGAGAAATTGCAAAGAAATTGAAGATTTCCTACAACGGTGTGTACTACTCCCTTCAGAGGACAGCACAAACAGGCTCTAACCAGAGTAGAAAAAGAAGTGGGAGGCCGCGTTGCACAACTAAGCAAGAAGATAAGCACATTAGAGTCTCTAGTTTGAGAAACAGACGCCTCACAGGTCCCCAACTGGCATCTTCATTAAATAGTACCCGCAAAACACCAGTGTCAACATCTACAGTGAAGAGGCGGCTGCGGGATTTTGGGCTTCAGGGCAGAGTGGCAAAGAAAAAGCCATATCTGAGACTGGCCAATAAAAGAAAAAGATTAAGATGGGCAAAAGAACACAGACATTGGACAGAGGAAGACTGGAAAAAAGTGTTGTGGACGGATGAATCCAAGTTTGAGGTGTTTGGATCACAAAGAAGAATGTTTGTGAGACGCAGAACAAATGAAAAGATGCTGGAAGAATGCCTGACGCCATCTGTTAAGCATGGTGGAGGTAATGTGATGGTCTGGGGTTGCTTTGGTGCTGGTAAGGTGGGAGCTTTGTACAGGGTAAAAGGGATTCTGAATAAGGAAGGCTATCACTCCATTTTGCAACGCCATGCCATACCCAGTGGACAGCGCTTGATTGGAGCCAATTTCATCCTACAACAGGACAATGACCCTAAACACACCTCCAAATTGTGCAAGAACTATTTACAGCAGAAGCAGGCAGCTGGTATTCTATCGGTAATGGAGTGGCCAGCACAGTCACCAGATCTGAACCCCATTGAGCTGTTGTGGGAGCAGCTTGACCGTATGGTACGCCAGAAGTGCCCATCCAACCAATCCAACTTGTGGGAGCTGCTTCTAGAAGCGTGGGGTGCAATTTCTCCAGCTTACCTCAATAAATTAACAGCTAGAATGCCAAAGGTGTGCAATGCTGTAATTGCTGCAAAAGGAGGATTCTTTGATGAAAGCAAAGTTTGATGTAAAAACAATGTTATTTCAAATACAAATCATTATTTCTAACCTTGTCAATGTCTTGACTCTATTCTCTATTCATTTCACAACGTATGGTGGTGAATAAGTGTGACTTTTCATGGAAAACACAAAATTGTTTGGGTGACCCCAAACTTTTGAACGGTAGTGTATATATATATCCCTATAATAAAGAGCAATGCTCCCTGAACATGTCAATTAAAGAAACGCGTAGGAACAGAGCCGTAGGAACTGACGTCATTCCACATAACCAGGAGTGATGCACAATACACCTGGAAGTGACACAGTTTATGTGGGACTGGTCTCGCAATGAGTGTAAAAGAAGTAAGCATTTTATTCCTGGTGCAAGGTTAATGCACATTTAAATGTGAGTTTGTAATTTTATGTCTTTACATGCATTTTAAATAACATGGTGCGTTCTTGAGGTGTAGGGGGTAATACACGGCACATAGTGGCTTGTGATTATATGTGGCAAGGTGGAGCGGTGGAATAATGGTGGATGAAAGAGAGCACCGGTCGTTCAAAAGGAGCACGGGGCATTTTATGATTACTGTGGAAGCACTGGACACTTAATGAAGAAATGCAAAACAGTGGACACTTTATTAATGTTTATTGATGCAATTGTCACTTTTGCAGTTATGCATATATGTTTTTAAAAAATTGTGTTTTTTAGAAATGTATCTGTATCTGGAAGGGGTAGAACCTTCCTCTTTATTACAGCGCTGAAAGGAAGATCGAGAGAAGATGGAAGTGTCCATGACAGTCAAGGGCACTGACACCACAGCACAAAAGGGGATCACTTGGCAGGCACGTCTGCCATATTGTGCTAATATGCCATGCATACTAGCCATGCATAAAGCTCCTGGGTGACATTTTTATTTTATATTATTTTTTTGATTTGTAGGTTTGATTCTGCTGTAAGGACACTGGGGAGAAATAACAAAAGGAAATACATCAGTTTTGTCACAAATATTGTTTTGTTATAATTCAAGTGGTGGGATTGTACCAGCCATGCCAAAACTGGTTTAAAATGCTTTGTCGTATTTTCTGTACATGTCCAATAGTGTATCTCATGGACTTTGGGCTGCAGGAGAACCATTGCCTGGAGAACTCTGTGTTTTATTGTGTTTTTAAGTTATCCAGATAGAGCTGGTCACGAATTGCTTTTGGCTTCTTATGCATAGGTTAGTCCTATGGGGGAGCCGGACTGTCTAAGGTGGTCATTGTTATGATAATAGGATTAGCTCTACTGTCTATGATGGTCTATGGTGGCCATTGTCTGAGATAATGGGAGTAGCCCTTATCTGATGGTTTTCTTTATAAATTCAGTGCGTTTCTCAAAGCAGTTCTGTTGTTTGGTTTTTGGGGTTACTATAGCCAGATCAATTCATCTCGTGCTCTCGTGTGGGGTACCCTCTGCTCGGCCTGGTAGGATCGTTGATTAAATTCAGCTTCACCTACTTGCTGCTATTGGGTTAGAGGCTTAGCCCCCACAGGGAACGAGATTGCGGTCTTCCCTCCTTCCCCACTCCGCATTACTACCTCCGGGCAGTAGATGCTAGAGCCTTTGTAAAGGCTACGAAAAGAGCGAAGACGTCGAGGAAGAAGAAAGCAGAAGGAAGCCGCCTAACACCTGAAGCGACATCCAACTCCTCGACGATGGGGAAGAGCGACAAGACCAGCAAGGAGAAGAAGAACCCCGTTCCAGCCACTTCCTCCGAAGAGCCAGAGAATGCCGCTGCCTCAACCGCCACCTCTACCCCGGCCGGCGTCAGCCGACCAGGACCAGCCAAGCCAGACCAGCCTGCAGACGGGCTCCCAGCCCTTGAGCCTTGGATGAAGCAGACGGTCGTGCTGCAGCTGAAGGAGGTGGACGGAAGAGTCCCCGACATGACCACGGAGATCTTCGGAAAGAAGATGATCTTGGAACAGGGGTTCAGCAAAGCGGAGATGCTTTCCGTACAGACCTTCACAAGAGGTATTTTCTTCATAACTTTTGTGTCCTTTCAGGTCTGTAGAAGATACTGGGAGATGGTGAAGACCAGTGGCCCTGAATCCCCTTTCAGTAAGTTCATTGCGAACTGCCCCATAACACGGGACGAAAAGCGGGCGACGGTGGCCACGAGGAACCCCCATACCAAAGGAAAGGACATAGCCACCTACCTCCAGAGGTTCTGCACCGTGGTAAAGGAACCGATCCAAATCCTCAATGCCAACGGCTTCTGGATAGGTAAGTGGTCTGTGCTTTGCAAACTTATGAAAGACCCTTCGGGGGACGTCCAGCACCTGCAGCCTTTCTTCTCCCTGGGATTATCCTCAGGAATCCTTTTCTACCCCAGCATACCCTACAACCGTAACAAGTGTGGGCAAGCGGGACACATAGGTAAGGATTGTACAAAGCTTGCTTGCAGGTTCTGTAGGATTACAGGCCACGAGACCAAGGACTGTCCCAGGTCAAAAGCCTGCAACCTTTGCGGATTGGCAGAGCATATCTTCAGACACTGCCCCCAGAGGACCCGGACCTACGCTGGAGCCCTGATCCAGGGTAAGCCACCCTCCAGCACCGGGAGGAAGCTGCCAGAAAAACCAAAGAATCCAAAGGAACCTTAAAAGGCCACAGGTAAGCCCACTCCCGCCCCCCCCCCACCCCCTACCTCCAGCACACCCCTACCCACCCCCTCTGTGCCGGGGGGAGCCCCTCCCCACCCCCCCCCCGAACCTGTCCTCCCCGGAGGACTTCGACACCCTCCCACCTCCCTCCACCCCCACCAGTGGCCCAAAAGGAAGCCGGAAACGGAAGCCAGAGAGCCCAACAGCTGAGGAACCCGCCACCTCCACCAAATGGCCCAACTGGGTCCAGTGCGACAGCGATGGACCAAAGCAAGTAGTGGAGGACCTAGAGTCTGCGGAGGAGAAGGAAGAGGAGGAGATCATGGCCGACCCTGACCTCCCCCTCAACGTCAACATCAACCAGCAGATGATGATGGAGGCTGTCCTGGAGGAGCTGGGCCTGGCCCAGAACACAGAACAGGCAGAGGACGCAATGAAAGAGCCAACCCCCCTCCGGGGAGGTAAGTCCGGCCCCTTGTTGACTAGACCTTCATACCCTTTTTCATTATGGCTGAGATCTCAATCTTTTCCATTAATGTGAGGAGTATCAAGGATACATCTAGAAGGCAAGCGGTTCTGACCTTTCTTTCTTCTCAGCAGAGTGATGTCTACATTCTTCAGGCGTGCGCCCTTCCTCCCTTGAGGAGGTACACTCATCTGTCCTCCCAGTGGACCCTTGGTCCCTCCTACTGGTCCGGGGGGTGGCGATTGTAAGTCTGCAGGGGTAGCCATTCTGGTCAGGGGTGGGCGCTTAACGGTTGACTCTATCCATGAGCTGGTCTGTGGCTGTCTTTTGGTCATAGATGGCTCATGGGTAGAAGAGCCAGTTAGGCTCATCAACGTGTATGCCCCCCCAGACAAGAATGCGCGGCTGGACCTTTTCCAGACTTGTCACCACCAGAACAGTAGTGATCGACAGTGATTTTAACTGTCCGATCGAGGGGGATGGGCGCAGCTCCAGCATATACGCAAAAATTGATGCTACCTCTAGGCTTCTCAAGGAGATGATCTCAGAGACCTCCTTGCAGGACGCCGTGGGATCCATAGGGAAAGGTACCGTGAACTATTCGTGGTGCTGACCCGATGGATCTGTGCGTTCCAGGATTGACTTTGTGCTCACTTCAAGAACAGTCAAGCATCGTGAGTTCTCCATGATCCCCTGCTTTTTCTCTGACCAAATGGCTATTCACTTTCGGGGTAACCTGGGCGAGGGCTTCGCCCGCGGACCGGGTTCCTGGAAGCTGAATAGCACCCTGCTGGAAAACGAGGAATTCATGAGGGAACCCTGGGAGGCCTATGCCACCTGGACAGAGGAAAAGAGATTCTTCGGAAGGGTAAGTAATTGGTGGGAGTTTGTGAAAGTCAAGCTGCGCAGCTTCTTTCAGGCAAGGGGACATCAGCAAGTGTGTGCCAGGAGGAGGGAACTCAGGAGACTGCAGCGTCAGTTGCAGTCCCTGCAGGACCTTCATCACTGTGGCTGGGACGTTAGGCAGGACCTGGAGGACACCAAGAAGAGCCTGAAAGGACACTTCGAGGAAGAATCCAGGCACATTGTCTTCCGTGCCAAGGTGGAGAATCTTGAGAAAGGTGAGAAGTGTAATTCTTTCTTTTTCAGGAAACTTCACTCAGGACACACACCCTTGTCAGAGCTGCGTGACGAGACCGGAACACTCCAGAAGAGGAAGAAGGCTGTGATGCAAGTGGTCAGTGACTACTACACCAACCTCTACTCCCCAAAAGAAACGGACACAGAGGTGGCCGACAGGTTCCTGTCAGGTATCTCTAACCAAATTGATCCTGCAGGTTCATCAACCGTCAACGCCCCCTTGGTGTTGGAGGAGCTGCACTCTGCGGCTAAATCCTTTAGGCGAGGCAGGACCCCGGGCTGCGATGGTCTCCCAGTTGAGCTCTATGTAGTACTGTGGGATCTCATGGGCCTGGACCTGCTCGAGCTCTACAAGGAGATGGTGGTGGAGGGCAGAATGCCTCCGTCACTGAGGGAGGGGATGATCACGATTTTGTATAAGCGGAAGGGGGAGAGATCGGATCTGAAAAATTGGCGTCTGATCTCTCTTCTGAATGTTGACTACAAAATCCTCATCAAGGTCCTGGCCAACAGGCTGAAGTCTGTCATCAGACAGATCATCCACCCGGATCAGACTTGTGGCATTCCTGGTCGCAGGATTGCGGACAGCCTTGCGCTTGTCCGGGACACGGTCCAGTACATTCATGGCCGCCATGTGCACGCAGCCCTGGTCAGTCTTGACCAGGAGAAGGCCTTTGACCGTGTCCCCCATGAGTTTATGTGCAGAGCTCTGCGCAAGTTCGGTCTCGGGGAAATGTTTTGATCGTATGTGAATGTAATGTATGATGACATTTCTAGTTTGGTGTTGGTAAATGGCTGGAAAACTGACCCCTTTCCAATTTTGTCTGGGGTCAGACAAGGCTGCCCTCTCTCACCTCTGCTTTTTGTTTGTTGTATAGAGCTCTTCGCCCGAAGCATCAGACGGAACCCAGAGATCAGAGGGATCACCGCACCAGGACCAGACAGACGGGAGGTCAAGTGCTCACTCTACATGGACGACGTGACGGTGTTCTGTGCTGATCGGCGCTCCATCGATACACTCTCCCAGACCTGTGAGGACTTCGGCCAAGCTTCAGGGGCAAAGGTCAACTGCGGGAAGTCAGAAGTCATGCTCTTCGGAAAGTGGTTCCTGCCTTCTTCTGCACCCATTCCTTTCAGCATCAAGTCGAACTTCATCAAAATTCTTGGGGTCTGGTTTGTAGCTGAGGGTGCAGCCCTGAAGTCCTGGGAGGAAAGATTGGCCAAGATGTGACAGAAGTTTGGACTTTGGAGCCTCAGAGAACTCACCATCGAAGGTAAAACACTGGTACTCCGCAGCGAGATTCTCCCTGTGTTGCAGTACCTCGACCAGGCCTGCCCCCCCCCCCCCCCCCCCCCGGGTTAACACCTGCAAGGCCATCACCAGGGCAGTGTTTCACTTCATCTGGAGCTCCAAAATGGACAGAGTGAACCGGGCGGTTATGTTCAAGGAACCCCTCAAGGGCGGTAAGGGCGTGCCCGACATCGCTACTCTACTGAGGGTGTGCTTTGCTTGTAACTGCATCCGCAGGACATTGGTTGACAGAACTGTGAACTCTGGTGGTAACTCCATGTCCTGTTTTTTCCTCCTGCCTCTTTGGAGGACCCTTGTATGGGACAAATGGGACAGCTCCATCCCCTACAACTGGGACACCCCTTGGTATTACTTGGACACCTTCAAGTTTTATAAGGAGCTGGGGCTACATGGAGTGAAGGCCGACTTGTGGAAGCCAAAAACTATCCACAAGTTGATTAGAGCATCGGACATTGTTGAGACTGTTCCAGGCCTCCCTTCAGCCACCTGCAAAGTGGTCTGGAGGAATGTTTCTTCACGGAGACTCACCAACAGGCACAAAGATCTGGCATGGATGGCAATCCAAGGGAGGTTGCCACTCAGGACATTCATGCATGCCAGAAACCTGTGCAGATACAGGCACTGCCCCTTTTGCATCATCCAGGAGGAAACTGCTTTTCACGTTTTCTGGGAGTGCCCCTTTGCACAGGACCTGTTGAGGGTCTTGGAACCTGAACTGAAGGACTTTGTACCACAGACTGCTATCACACACTTTGTTGTGTTCAACGGACTCTTCTGTGGAACTCATTCACAGGAGGACATTGACGGTGCCTGGCGGGTGCTGTGTTGTTTTAAGGACGCTTTGTGGTGCGCCAGAAAGCGCCTCATCCACCAGCGGGAGAGGATGTCCATCGGGGACTGTCACAGACTGGTCCACAGTCTGCTCAGAGACTATCACTTGATGGACTTCAAGGAGGAAGAGGAGGTCTGAAGATTCCCCCCCCCCTTTCCCCCGTGTATCCTTTGGCAGTTCAATAAAGCTTTGGGCCTGTGAACTCTTTTTCTCCCTCCCCTACCCCATCTCTTCCACCCCCTCCCCATCACACCCGTTGCCCATTTGAATGCTATCTGACAGTATAGGACTTTTTGTGACATGGTTTTGAAGTAATGTGGCGTCATGCATGATGTGATGTTTCGGGGTATTATTACTCTGCACAACACATCAGGCATTATACCGCAGGATGAATGTAATTTATTTGTATTCTTGGAAATGTATTATGTAGTGCATTTATGCGCTGCGTTGCAGTACAGAGTGGAGTGTACCCTGTTGAAATATTTGTTTTTTTTGTATATTTTCTTGCAAAATAAAGTATACATTTTCAATCAAAAAATTTGTCTCGTGCTCCAGGACTTGGGTAGCAGTTTCCTTGTGGAAATACCCAACAGGGTGTCTGGAGTCCGTCACAGTG
This sequence comes from Lithobates septentrionalis, assembly GCA_037952835.1. NCBI lineage: Eukaryota > Metazoa > Chordata > Amphibia > Anura > Ranidae > Lithobates > Lithobates septentrionalis. The sequence continues at coordinate 6,578,203 of JBBDGP010000497.1, read as the reverse complement.
TACCTTAAAAAATTAAAGCACTGTCATTTTAGGAGGGGACTTTAACGTTAGCCCAGACCCTTCAATGGACACCTCCAGCTTAAGTCGATCACATTCGTATGCATTCTTGAAACATTTTAGAAAATCCCTCCACTCTCACTTGCTACTTGATAGCTGGAGGGTTCTTCACCCTAAGGAGAAAGACTTTAGCTACCATTCTGCTGTACACGATATGTACACTCGTATAGACCATATCTACGTAGACCGCCCCACACTAGAGCTCGTGCAATCGGCCTCCATTGGGAATATTACCATATCTGATCATACACCAGTGGAAGTGATTCTCACTCTCCCCTCCGGCTCCCGTGGGGCTTAGACATGGAGGTTGAATGAAAATCTGCTAGATGATACAGCAGCAGTAGCCAAAGTGTCCGAAACTATCACAAATTACTTCAAAGAAAATGTCACAGATGACCTTAGCGTGGGCATAGTGTGGGAGAGCCATAAAGCTGTGGTCAGAGGGGAGTTCATATCCCTTGGTGCAAGACTTAAAAAGATGCTTCAGGCAGACTTTGACAGAGTGTTAGCAGCTCTACAAGATGCTGAACTCAAACACAAACAAAATGGGAGCCCTGAGGCATTGCAGAGACGGAATGATTTGAGAGACTTGTTCCTGCGTTTGCTTGATCGGCAGACTCGCAAGAAAGCCAGGCACTTATCACACAAATATTACGAGCATGGCAATAAGTGCGGCCGTATGCTTGCGAGGGCTATCCGCAAGAAACATGCTCAAACCTATGTACAAAAACTTCGCTCTCCATCCGGAGACGTTCTGATCCAGTCCTCCAAAATTGCCTCAGGGTTCCGAGAATACTATTCAGGCTTGTATAACCTGAATCCTGACTACCCTTCAGATACTCAGAAACCCAGAGCCACTGCCATACTAGATTACTTAGCCTCAGCTGGCGTCCCGCCCCTAAATGCAGAACAATGTAATGACCTTGAACTTCCAATTTCCTCTAGGGAGATTGAATTGGTAGTGAAGTCCCTTCCCACAGGAAAAATCCCTGGGCCGGATGGATTTACTGGGTCATATTATAAAACCTTCCTGTCTCTCTTGTTACCCTACATGTGCACCTACTTTAATTCCACGGAAGAGGGGTCCCCCATCCCGCCAGGGGCCCTTTTGGCGCATATCACTGTGTTGCCAAAAGATGGTAAAGATCCGATGCTCCCCCAAAGCTACCGCCCCATATCCCTCCTTAATATTGATATTAAGATTTTGGCAAAGGTTTTGGCAGATAGACTTGGAAGTCTTTTGCCCCACATTATCCATCCGGACCAAACCGAGTTTATTAAAGGAAGAGAAGCGAGGGACAATTCAATTAGAGCAATACAACTTATCCATTGGGCCCGCTCAAGCCCTAACCCTAAACCTTACATCATCCTCTCCACAGACGCCGAAAAGGCTTTCGACCGGGTCGATTGGTCATACCTCAAAGCAGTGTTGGAGGCTCTAGGGCTGAAAACACGCATGATGTCATCTATCTTGGCCCTTTATTCTACCCCCTGTGCACAGGTCAAGGTGAATGGAGTGCTTTCCCCCCAATTCGCGATTCGGAATGGCACGAGACAGGGGTGCCCCCTTTCCCCACTACTCTTCGCTCTAGTTTTAGAACCGTTACTGAGTACCGTCAGAGCGAATGCAGACATTAGGGGCCTGAAGGTAGGAAATAATGAACACAAACTGTCCGCATACGCAGACGACGTATTATTCCACCTATCAGAACCCCTCATCTCGTTGCCAGTCCTGATGAAAGAATTAAAATTATTTGGATCGCTTTCTAATTTTAAAATTAATTTTTTTAAGTCTGAAATTCTGCCGATCCACTTGACCCCCGCATTGACTAATAGCTTACAAGCCTCGTTCCCCTTCACCTGGGCCAAATCCTGCATTCGGTATCTGGGTATACAATTAACAGATAGTCTTGATACCCTCTATGCTGCAAATTTTCCACCGTTAATTAATACAATTAAAAAAGATCTGTCCATCTGGACAAAGACTGCGTTTACATGGATAGGTCGCATTATCATCATCAAAATGAATATTCTGCCCCGAACACTTTTTTTTCTACAAATGATACCAATTACCCTGCCCAAACATCTCTTTTCTCAAATTAATAGCATACTAACTAGATTTGTGTGGAATGCAAAAAAGCCTAGAATAGCTATGAGCATCCTGAAGCGCTCAAAACTAACAGGGGGTTTGGGGATCCCAGACATCTTAAAATACTATAGAGCCATCGCTCTCCAGAGGATCCTCAACTGGCGATTCCACACCCGGTCCAAATTATGGGTCTCCCTGGAAAAGTGGTTAGCCGGCAGGAACCTGGCCTTTGCTCCATGGCTGCCACGTGAATACCGAGGGTTGTCAGATACAACCTCCCCGTTGACGACCCATGTTCTTTCTGTTTGGGACACATTGAACATGGCTCTAAAACGATCTCCACCAATATCCCCGCTTGCTCCGTTAGGGGGGTTCCTTTGGTTCCCACCAGGTGAACAAATGGCTTTTTTCGGCCCATGGTTGGATGATGGAAATGCCAGTTGCGGAAAATTAATGAGGGATGGCAAACTGATGAGTTATGAAACCCTACAACGTGAACATGGGGGTTCCAAAATGAATTTCTGGAGATATAGGCAGCTCCACCATTTTTTCGAAATTCATGGGCGTTCCATAAGGGACATTTCCACTCTTACCCCATTTGAACAACTCTTTATTTAAGAAGACCCGATCCCACATCTGATCTCAGAAATGTATCGCTTGCTAGGTACCACTGACAATCTAAGAACAACTTACATACGGGCGTGGGAGAGGGATTTACAGTTAGATTTTTCCACATCCCAAATCATGCACCTATACCAACTCACTCATTCGAGCACTATGGAATCCAAAACCCAAGAAACAAACTATAAGATTCTATCACGCTGGTACAGAGTACCGGCTGATTTGGCTCGTATCTACCCCACGGTGTCGGATCAATGTTGGAGGGGGTGTGGCCAAAGAGATACACTCCTACACATTTGGTGGGAGTGCCCTCTGATCAAACCATACTGGAATGACATTAAGTCTAGTGTGAAAGAGATTTTAGATCTGGATATTCCTCTGTCCCCAGTCTATTTCCTCCTACATGTCCCCTTGACACCGATTGGTAGATATAAAAAAAGTGTACTTCCACATCTACTAAATGCGTCTAGGCGCCTTGTTCTAATTTATTGGAAACAATCTAGGGTTCCTTCGAAAGAAGATTGGATAAAAAAGTGAACGATATTAGGGAAGCAGAACATTGGATAGCATCATGTAAAGGAAAGACAGAACGTTTTGAAATTATATGGGGCCCATGGAAAGACTATGTGTTCCATCTGAATCATATGTCTTCAAGCTTAGACATGGCACTATTAGAGTTAGCAGAACCTTCCTTAGAGCCCTTTCACACTGGGGCGGTTTGCAGGCGCTATTGCGCTAATAATAGCGCCTGCAAACCGACCCGAAAGTGCCGCTCCTTGCATTCCAGTGTGAAAGTCCCGAGGGCTTTCACACTGGAGCGATGCACTGGCAGGACGGTAAAAAAAAGTCCTGCCAACAGCATCTTCGGAGCGGTGAAGGAGCGGTGTGTATACCGCTCCTTTACATTGAAATCAATGGGACGGCGCGGCTATACCGCCGGCAAAGCGCCTCTGCAGAGGCGCTTTGCGGTGGTATTTAACCCTTTCTCGGCCGCTAGCGGGGGTAAAACCGCCCCGCTAGCGGCCGCATACCGACGGTAAAACGGCGTTTTACCGCCGACGCCACCGCTCCTTTACCGCTCCTGCCCATTGAAATCAATGGGACGGCGCGGCTATACCGCCGGCAAAGCGCCTCTGCAGAGGCGATTTGCGGTGGTATTTAACCCTTTCTCGGCCGCTAGCGGGGGTAAAACCGCCCCGCTTGCGGCCGCATACCGACGGTAAAACGGCGTTTTACCGCCGACGCCGCCCCCCCGCCCCAGTGTGAAAGGGCTCTAACGATCCCGCTTAGATAATGTAAACAAGACCCACTGAAAGACATACTTTAACTTTACTTACTATAAAGAGGATATATTGTTGGAGGACTTGCCTGGCACGGACCGAAAGAGCCTTTTTAGGCTAAGAGGTATGCTCCATACCCGTTCCCCTCTCCCTTTTCCCCCTACCCTCTGACCCTTTTCTACCTGCTATTCCCTTACTCTTACTCCTTTTCCACCCTTTATTTCTACCAATATTTTTGTTTATATGACTACTTAACGTTTCTGTTGCCAGGTCGGTTTTCATTTAAGATACTTGTTGTTTATCTGGACGTATGCGTACCAAGAGACCACGCCTTACGCGTTTCGTCATCAAGACGTCATCTGAGGCGCCTCAGATGACGTCTTGATGACGAAACGCGTAAGGCGTGGTCTCTTGGTACGCATACGTCCTTTTATCCTTTCGTTTTTGTCCTGCACTTCCGGCATCGGCAGACGGCTGTGGAACGCACGCCGCTCACACTGCTTTGTCTGCGGCTTCTCACGTGGAGTCAGCCGGCAGAGTGCTATTTGTTTTTAATCTTTGGATTTTATTTATTCTTGTTGTAAGCTTGAGCTTAATAAATTTACATTCGGAATTACACTATGAGGCTCTTCTCTTCTCCCTGCACATGGTAACTGGTCCGGAAGGATGTCCTTTGAAAACGATCTGGTGACACAAGTGATAAAAGGTGGTGAGGGGGACACCGACCGATTGGATCATCAGATTTGGATCTACATGCTCATTACCCCTGCAGGGGTTGGGCGCTCTGGTGAGTGGGGGCACTAGAGGGGACTCCACACTGGACAGTATACAACCACTGGGACGGACTTACCTGTAACCTTTGAAGATGCTGTTGCAATAGAACTGTTTTACTGAACGACAGAACTAATATTCACGGCACTTGTTTTTGTGTTGCTTTTTGATAACAATTTTGTGGTTACCTGGACTTTACATTTTTTCCTATTTTTTCTTTTTTATTTTTGTTTTGTGTTTTTTTCACTTTTTTTCAACACATTTTTTTCAATATTTTTCCATTATTTAGCTACATTAGTATACACACTTATTTATAGTGGGCAACAGTGTGTTTGTCCCCACTCTTAGGTATAACTCACCTATACTTTTTATTGTATATATATTATTCATTTTTTGTGGACTTTGATAACCACTTTCTATACACACTTGATCGATCACTCATTATTGTTTGGAGTTCTATTTTATTATTTTATGTATTATTTTCATTTTTCACCTTGGGCAGTCTGCACATTTTTGTGACTATTCTTAGCACTTATTTTTATTTTTCAAACAGTATTTACACCGTGTTACACTTTTCATTCATTTATAATTGGGGTAAAATGCTTTCCTTGTAGTAGCAGTTTGTTTATAGTGGATTTATTTATTTTATACTAGTGAACAGCGCCAATCCCCTAATTCAGATTTTACAACTATTGGATCGCACCTTTGGGGCTTTCTTTATCTGGGGGGCTGCAGTTCGGTCACAAGCCCGTCCTAAGCGCGGAACACCACCATATACATATTGCCCCCTCTGCCTGGATCGCTGATGGAGGATGATCCCCCATGTAAACACTCCAGCCCATATACCACTAATGGAGGTTTGTGGCTAATATCTGACCGGTTTAAGGTCTCTTGAATACCCTGATTCAAGAACTCATTATAAGCTCATGATCTCACTGACACCTTGGGTCCAACTTAACCTTTTGGCTCTAGACCATACCTGGATATGTTTTCTATATGTTCTGCGTGACATTTTTGTACTGTGTGTAGTCTTTTATACCAAAATGTTACTAAAATGAAGACTTTACAAAAAAAAAAAAAAAAAATTAAAGCACTTGTGTCAATGTTCAAATTTACTATTACCAGAGCGACGTATATATTGAAGTGAGGAGGGGCAGGTAGCGACGATCAGCACTGCAGCAAGGAGAGGACAGCGGGCTGTGCATGGACAGCCAGCGAGGTGAAGAAAGGCAGGATGGAGAGTAGAAAATTTAGGTTGATCCCAGTAGATTACCTTAGATTTGTGTCAAACTTTTGCGCAAGCTGGAATAAGCGTGCTTGAATCTGCCAAACCACCATGTGAGTAATCAACATATTGACGCACACCACTTTTACTAAATTGTTGCAGGAAGCACCAATTAACCAGGCATATAGAAACTGCCACATTTTTCATTGTGTGCTAGTCTTTATTTAATCTCCCCTTGTTTGTAAGTGTAGTTTGTAACTACCATATCTCACAAAAGTGAGTACACCCCTCACATTTTTGTAAATATTTTATTATATCTTTTTATGTGACAACACTGAAGAAATGACACTTTGCTACAATGTAAAGTAGTGAGTGTACAGCTTGTATAATAGTGTAAATTTGCTGTCCCCTCAAAATAACTCAGCACACAGCCATGAATATCTAAACCGCTGGCGACAAAAGTGAGTACACCCCTAAATGAAAATGTCCAAATTGGGCCCAAAGTGTCAATATTTTGTCTGTCCACCATTATTTGCCAGTACTGCCTTAACCCCTTTGGGCATGGAGTTCACCAGAGCTTCACAGGTTGCCACTGGAGTCCTCTTTCACTCCTCAATGATGACATCATGGAGCTGGTGGATGTTAGAGACCTTGCGCTCCCCCACCTTCCGTTTTGAGGATGCCCCACAGATGCTCAATAGGCTTTAGGTCTGGAGACATGCTTGGCCAGTCCGTCACCTTTACCCTCAGCTTCTTTAGCAAGGCAGTGGTCATCTTGGAGGTGTGTTTGGGGTCATTATCATGTTGGAATACTGCCCTGCGGCCCAGTCTCCGAAGGGAGGGGATCATGCTCTGCTTCAGTATGTCAGAGTACATGTTGGCATTCATGGTTCCCTCAATGAACTGTAGCTCGCCAGTGCCGGCAGCACTCATGCAGCTCCAGTCCACGACACTCCCACCACCATGCTTGACAGTAGGCAAGACACATTTCTCTTTGTACTCCTCACCTGGTTGCCGCCACACGCGCTTGACACCATCTGAACCAAATAAGATGATCTTGGTCTCCTCATACCACAGTCTTCAGCAAACTGTTTGCGGGCTTTCTTGTGCATCATCTTTAGAAGAGGCTTCCCTCTGGGATGACAGCCAGGCAGACCAATTTGATGCAGTGTTTGGCATATAGTCTGAGCACTGACAGGCTGACCCCCCACCCCTTCAACCTCTGCAGCAATGCTGGCAGCTCTCATACATCTATTTCACAAAGACAACCTCTAGATATGACGCTGAGCACGTACACTCAACTTCTTTGGTCGACCATGGCGAGGCCTGTTCTGAGTGGAACCTGTCCTGGTAAACTGGTGTATTGTCTTGGCCACTGTGCTGCAGCTCAGTTTCAGGGTCTTGACAATCTTCTTATAGCCTAGGCTATCTTTATGTAGAGCAACAATTCTTGTTTTTCAGATCCTCAGAGAGTTCTTTGCCATGAGGTGCCATGTTAAAATTTCAGTGACCAGTGTGAGAGAGTGAGAGTGATAACACCATATTTAAACACACCTGCTCCCCATTCACACCGAGACCTTGTAACACTAACGAGTCACACGACACCAGGGAGGGAAAATGGGTAATTGGGCCCAATTTGAACATTTTCCCTTAGGGGTGTACTCACTTGTGTTGCCAGAGGTTTAGACATGAATGACTGTGTGTTGAGTTATTTTGAGGGGACAGCAAATTTACACTGTTATACAAGCTGTACACTCACTACTTTACATTGTAGCAAAGTGTCATTTCTTCAGTGTTGTCACATGAAAAGGTATAATAAAATATTTACAAAAATGTGAGGGGTGTACTCACTTTTGTGAGATACTGTATATAGGTTCAGGGGGGGGGGGGTTGCTATATTTGCTCTTCACAGGTTCTGCTTCCTGCTTGTCAGCATTACGAGCAGTTGATTTATTCCCACTGCACGTCTGCCAGACAGGGTCTGTCCAGTAGAAGATTCACCCTGTCCACTCCCCTATGTACCCCCTTCCCCCACACCCACTAAAGCCCCAATTTTATATCTCAGCGGATTTGTTGCATCTCACAAGAAACTGATTTCGGGTAACTTTATATTCTGATTGCTGTGTTACTTTAGGGCTCTTTAAGATTTACACATACAATACAGTATAACTTTTTTATATACTGTGTATTGTTATCTTTATTGTCCTATTAACATCACTTAATTCACCCTCCTATCTGTACCCTGCGCCAGCGCGCTGCTCTTATTCTGCTATTCTACTCCAACGCCACCCACTCCCTGCGCAGCGACAGCAGCCCCGCTATTCTTTACTTGGTTCTGCAAACAGGAATCAGCACAGCGGATGGGTTAAGCATTGAAATCAATCTACCTTGTATTCTATTTCCCCCAGCAGTGTAAATACTTTTAGCAGCACAGCACAGAAGGGCCTATTTTCAGTAAATCAGGCCGTTAAGTGTTAGCGAGGAGCGATTTGTGCCTGAACCCGATGTAAGCTGTGAGTTTAACATATGGTGGCGGCGCTGTAACGTTGTTATAAGCAGGCAGGAATGTGCAGTGCTATACAATTGGTTTTGGCTCACTCACAAAGTAGCTCAGACAAAAAAAAAAAAAGCACAAAAAACAAGCGTTACTTTTACCCAAAGCGCGCTCAATAAACAGGTCTGGTCATAATCCTGGATCATTAGTTTATTCCTTTATAACAGGAACAGTGGCAATTGGAAAAGATGCAGATGAGCCCATATACCCTCAGTGTCAAATTTATTATGTACACACAATGTACACACGCAAATGGCAAATCATTTGGCTACAGCTAATAACATACCGGAAGCAATTATGGTCAAGAGGTGCAGCTGGTTGACCAAACTTAAGATAGGGGAAGAGTTAAGATGTACTGAACTTGGACCATCGAATGAATACCGGTGGCAAAACTGCTGACCCGCTGGGATCTTCACCCTCCAAAACCTATAGATTATACAGAGAATGGTACAAAAAAGCAAATATGGTGATTGGCAGCTCTCTAGGTAAAATGTTTTGTTAATCAGAGAGATCAGAAAAGGATTGCCTGACTTATCAAGCAGAAAGTCGTATCTCTTTCATGCATTGCATCTCCTTTATGCAAACCATAATTCAAAAAAGCATAAAGATATGCTAATCTTGCAAAGAGAAACAGTCACAATTGGGTGTATAGAAGGTTTTAAAACATAACCTTACATTATTATAACTGCACATATTTACTTATGAGAAAATAACTTGTACCCATTACTGATCTTTCTCAACTTCGTGCTTTCAATCTCTTTATTGGTTTTTTTGTAAAGTACAAAAGGAATGGTACAAAATTGATAACCAGTATGCGGCCAGACTTCATACCTCCAGTGAATCATACAAAAAACCATAATAAGAGAAACGTGTCTGAAAGAAAAACAAACAAAGCCCAGGTTTGTGTCAATATAACCTTTGGTAGGGGATATCCCTCTATAATGCAAGAGCATCAATAGCAGTCAAAGGACATATAGGGACAGGCAGGTTACATCAAATTCCATAAACAAAACGGTTGTCTCGTCAATTTACAGCCGTACAAGAGGTATTATAGCAAGACAAGCAAAATATAGTGTGTTTAGATGTCACCTTTCGATCATAGATGATATATCCAGGATTCTAAAAATTGGTGAACACAATAAAAAGAGAAGGTGGGAAAAAAGTAGGAGAGTAAAAAGGTCGGAGGAAGGAAAGTCGAGAGCATGCGGGACAATTCCATCCCAGGCCTCAGTCAGCCACCAACAAATACTGTATCCAAGGTTGCCATGTCTTATCAAATTTAGTTTTCTTATTTATGGAGGGTACAGGTCATCTTGTCATTAATCATGATCCAATTCGATATAGTCAAACGTCACTGTTGACTGGCTACAACAACGCAGAATAACTATCCTAGCGGCCAGAAATGTACAAGTAATCAAACGTGAGGTGTATTTGGAAAGACTCTCATCCAGTTTATAAAAAAAAAGAGATCCCTAGGGTTCTAGTGGGGTTCACTCCAGTAACTGACTAAATAAAGTTAAACACTCTGATCCAGACCCGAGTGACCTTGGGCCACCGCCACCAGATGTGTGCCATTGTGCCTTCTTGGCCACAGTGTCTGAAAGATCGGGAAGTGCGTTCATCTAGGCAATCCTGGAGGAATCTTTCTCTACTTTTCAAAAAACTCAGGAGCTAGAGGTGAAAGGCACCCTGAGATCTGTTCACAAGCCTGTTATGCCCATTCAGGAGACCTGACACAGCATGTGGTGACTGTCAGAAAACTGCGCAATTATAATTAAGCAACAGTGCTCAACACATTGTAGAAGCCCAGTCTTGACAGGTAGGCTTTAAAATAAAAGGTCAGTTCAATCGAAACCATCATTCCAGGTACAGGCGACATGTTTTTGATCCAGCTGGGTTCCTGTGTTAAGTTGGACTCCAGTGGTCAGATCTCCCTGCTGTTCCCCATTCCCGACCCCCCGGGATCTGAAGAAGAAGATGAAGCAGGTGGTACTTTGCAGAAGGTGGGGCTGTGATATCACAGAAAAACAGAAGGAGGCTGGAAGTTGCATCATGCTCTTCCATGTAAAGTCACCTTATACCATCGCAGATTGTAATAGAGGTGAGGATCGGCTGTACAAAAAAAGACAAGACTTTATAACTAGCCCACAGCCATCATAACTGCATGAAAAGTTATTTAACTAGAGTCCCTCTTAATGAACCATCCTCCAGCCTGTCAGCTTAATGTAGCTATTAATATTCCGATAGAGAACAATGCACACCTTAACATAATGAACATTTTCAGAAATGTATCGCATAACTAATATTACTGTCGCCTTGTGCAAATATATTCAGATTAGGCCAGATAAAGAATAAAAGAAGGACGGGCAAAGTAGCTGAATAGGAAAAGGTATTCAGCACCCAGAAGTTGTATTCAGGCCTGATGGCGATAATTCAGATTATCAGTTTTTACATCTTTAAAATGGAAATGACATTCACAGCTCTTGCCTGCACCGTGGTGTCACTATAGAAAAGGAATGTGCCGAAAATACTAAATTGGTGAGGAATTGATGATATGTCTTTCAAAACTACAAACTTTTCATACAAACCTAAAAAAGATCAGATTTTAAACATTCTCTGCCAAATATTGGTCCAGATGATATGTATGGCTGCTGCTGGGTGGAACAGCTGTTTGAGCGATAAGGAAAATATGCTTCAGGCTCCATGCCTTGCTAAAAAAAAAAAAATGCCAGAAAAACGCTGGATGAAAAACGCTCACCATTAGTGTTTTTGTGCTGGATTTTAGCAGCGTTTAGGAATGATAGCATTTATTAGTGTTTCCTATAATGTGACTGATTTCCTTTTTTTTCTGTGTAGTTCACAAAAAAGCTGGAAACTAGCAGTGGTTAGGAGCATTCAGTGTTTTTTCTGCTGGGGAAATCAAGTGATTTCCCCAGCAGAAAAAACACTGAATGCTCCTAACCAAAAATGCAAAAAACACATTTTTTTTTCTGCTTCAAAAACGCTTCAAGACTAAAATAGTGTGCATCGACACATAGAAAAACATTATTTGCTTCTAGAAGCAGATTTTTTTTTTTCAAAATCTTCTGCTTAGAGCATTTATTTAAGCTAGTGTGCAAGGAGCGTCAATCTGGTTAATGAGATAGGTGGCATCAGACATCTCTGTCCATTAAAATTCCATAGCTTGGCAGGCATGGCATGCATTACTCATAAGACGTGCTGCCCGAGGGATTGTGTATGGACCTCCAACCACCCTCCCTGGCAGTTTTACCATTGCTTACCAAATTTAAGTGGAAGATGGCCTTATAAACATAACTCAGCTACCAAACAATTGTTCTTATGTTGGTTTTCTTGGATAAAAATGATACTGGATGGCCTAGAAACCCTTTTTGGCTTGTCAGTGGTTTTCAGGGAAAAGCTCAGACAGGGGATAATTGGAGGAAAGCTATATGTATTCAGATTAGCCAAATGTTCTGTAAGAGGCTAAATCAGCTCAGAAGGACCTCCTTTGAGCGTTCTCACTGATTTCATTTGAGTCCTAGTTTGAACAAAGAAAATATATTTTTTTATGGTAACGATAGAAAGCTCAGAATGCTTTGTATCAAACAATCCTCACTGTGATATCACTTGGACCACATCAGTCTTCCTCAAGTGACCGACATTCCCAGTGTGGCATGTCCACAGTAAATGGTTACTCCTTTTCTACACTAAAACGTTAAGGTAGATGGAAGGTGCAATTATATGTTAAAGCGCATCTCTGCCCAGACTATGAACTATGAAAATATTTACATATTTTTAACAAGCAGTTAAAGAGCTTTAAAACAAGCTATCCTCTCCAGATGCTTGTACTGTGAAGTTTCAAAGATCACAACAAAGACCCTGAGAATACAGTTGGTTTCTTACAACCTAGAAACATCTCCTTTTGGTTTTCATTAGAGGGCTGGCAGGCTGCCAAGATCCTGCTAAAATGGAAAACAGCTGTAATTTTTGTGCCTCTGTTGTGAACTTTAAAGATGAATATCTCCACAATGCCATTAGCTACAGAGGTTGCTGAGGGCTGGTTTAAAAGCACTTTTACTGCCTGTTCAGGATATACAAATATTTAAGTGTGCATAGTATAGGTACAGGATCACCTTAAAGCTTGTATGAGATTTTGAAAATTGCATTTACATATACAGTGCCTTGAAAAAGTATTCATACCCCTTGAAATATTCCACATTTTGTCATGTTACAACTAAAAACGTAAATGTATTTTATTTATTTTTTTTGTTTTTTTTTTTGTGATAGACCAACAGAAAGCGGCCCACAATTGTGAAGTGGAAAGAAAATGATAAAAGGTTTTCCAAATTAATATCTGAAAAGTGTGGCGTGCATTTGTATCCAGCCCCCTTTACTCTGATACCCCTAACTAAAATCTAGTGGACAATCAAAACACAAAAAGTCCAGCACTCCAAGGGTTAAAGAAATCAGTCCGCAACATTTGAAAAGATTATGTTGAATAATGAATAATTTAATTCAAAATAGCAGTAAATATAAAACAGTCCTGTACACTCACAATGACGATAAAAAGATAAAACAGGTTTGTGTGGTCACTAGCCATCCATTGAGCAACAAAGAGCTAAAGCAGAGTCTCAACAGAAATCGTTCTCTCAAAACAAATTACAGGGGGGGGGAAGAATTGGATGGATCAACAGCGGACAGCCAACTGAGTCCATGCTGGATATGGAGTATGATCCCAGGGGAAACAACTCACCAGCAACAGAAAGCGATCCAGCGTGTGGAGTGGTGGATAACACAGCGGGGAGGATGGAACGGAGCTCTGTCTCACATGGGTCAGTGACATCAGTACAGCTAAGACTCTGATTCAGGAAGGGGAAAGCCCGGCGTCGCTAAGGTGGACCTGCTGCTGTGTCAGCTGATGGATCGCTCTGCCACTCGCGATGCAGTCCAATGCTTCCCCAATAGTGGGGGTTCCTCTTCCACCTGCGGTGTCACCCGATGTATAACAGTGGACTGTGATAAAGGGCTGGAGCACGAAACGCGTCGTCAAGGCAACTTAAAATTGGCGTTTGGACTAGCCACCACGTCCCATCTATTATCAATTTTTGGGACCTCCATCATTGAAAAAAAAAAAAAAAAACAGTGGCAGTACAGACAACCTTCCCAGCCTGTCTGTTCAGACTTTCCAGCAGTGTGGCTCCTACAGTAGCGGTTATACATCGGGTGACACCGCAGGTGGAAGAGGAACCCTCACTATTGGGGAAGCATTGGACTGCATCGCGAGTGGCAGAGCGATCAATCAGCTGACACAGCAGAGGCTCCACCACAGCAACAGAAGGATCAGATATTCAGCAATAAAAACCCAGGGAAATAAAAAGTATATCCTCCATAGTGTGAATCCGTTTAAAACAATTTATTGAATAAGGTAAAAGTAGCGCACTTACTAAAAATAGCGAGTAAAACAGCGTATAGTAACAATCAGCCGGCCGGCCTGCATACACCCGTTCACTGTGGGATGGAAACGATGACGTCAGCGCGTCTGCCTTCCGACGTACGTTTCGTCCTATTGGACGTTGTCATAGGAACCTGCAGGCCGGCCGGCTGATTGTTACTATACGCTGTTTTACTCGCTATTTTTAGTAAGTGCGCTACTTTTACCTTATTCAATAAATTGTTTTAAACGGATTCACACTATGGAGGATATACTTTTTATTTCCCTGGGTTTTTATTGCTGAATATCTGATCCTTCTGTCGGTGGGTTCCGGGTGATCCTCCTTCCATGCCGAGGTCGATGTTGGTGTCCCCACGGAGTGGATTTCGAACATAAGCTCCATTAAAGCTTACCTCTGGTAAACAGATATTTTTACTGGTGGTGGATTTTGTTCACGAGATGTCTTTTCACTGAAGGTCTTCAATCACTATCGGTGGAAATTTTTTACAATATGGACTGTTGATATTTAAAGTCATTTTTAAAGTCACAGATTCTATGATCTTTGTCACATTTTTTTTACTTAGAATAAGTGCTTTACATTATTTTTCTGACATATTAAGATATTTTATTTATATTCTATTCTATTCTATTTATATTGTGTTGTATTTTGGTTCACATATTCAATTAATAGGGGAATGCATCACAATTTTTGAGGTATTTTGTGTATCCAATATTTTTTAGCGCGGTTCTCTTAATTGCTTTACTTACTTGATTCTTTTACCTGAGGATTAGGACTGCAGCTTGGGGGGTGTAGGGAAGCGCGGTATTTTATTTATTTATTTTCCACCACAGCAACGCCTGGCTTTCCCCTTCCTGAATCAGTGTCTCAGCTGGTCTGACGTCACTGACCCATGTGAGACCGAGCTCCGTTCCATCCTCCCCACTGTACGCGGCTGTGTTATCCACCTTTCCATATATTAGCACTGGGACTTTGTTGTTTTTAAAATCTAGTGGAAGCAACTGCCTTCAGAAATCACCTAATTAGTAAATTACATCTGTGTGTAATTTAATGTCAGTATAAATAAGTACAGCTGTTCTGTGAAGCCCTCAGATCTGTTAGAGAACCTTAGTGAACAAACAGCATCATGAAGGCCAAGGAACACACCAGACAGGCCAGGGATAAAGTTGTGGAGAAGTTTAAAGCAGGGTTAGGTTAAAAAAAATATCCCAAGCTTTGAACATCTCACAGAGCACTGTTCAATCCATCATCCGAAAATAGAAAGAGTAATGCCACGTACACACACACACACACACATACTTGGTCCGGCGGACCAGAGTCCGCCGCACAATCCAACCGTGTGTAGGCTCCGGCGGACTTTTTTTTCGCAAAAGTCAGCTGTACCTAGATTTAAAGCATGCTTTAAATCTTAGTCCGCCGGAAAGCCCGTTTGTCTGCTGGTCCGACGGAACAGATACAACGCAAGGGCAGAGTACTGCATCTCGCGCTCGCTGCAATAGGAAAAACAAATTTTCCTATTGCAGCGAGTGCGGGGCATCCCAGGCCCTTAGGTCTGGTATGGATCTTAAGGGGAACCCCCTACGCCAAAAAAAATGACGTGGGGCCCCCCCTAAAATCCTTACCAGACCCCGATCCGAGCACGCAGCCCGGCCGGTCAGGTAAGGGGGTGGGGACGAGCGAGCACCCCCCCTCCTGAACCGTACCAGGCCGCATGCCCTCAACATGGGGGGGTGGGTGCTTTGGGGGAGGGGGGCGCCCTGTTGATGAGGACAAGGGCCTCTTCCCGACAACCCTGGCCGTTGGTTGTCGGGGTCTGCAGGCGGGGGGCTTATCGGAATCCGGGAGCCCCCTATAATAAGATGGTACCCCTACCCATTCACCTAGGGAAAAAGTGTCAATAATAAAACACACTACACAGGTTTTTGAAGTAATTTATTAGACAGCTCGGGGGGGTCTTCTTCCAGCTTCGGGGGTCCCTCCGGTTCCTCTTCTCCCAGTGTCCGATTGGTTCTTCTCCGCTCCCTCTGGCCTCTTCTCCTGGTGTTCGAGTTCTTCTGCCGGCTCCTCTGCTGTCTTCATGCCGCTCTTTTGCCAGCGGAGGTCCGGACTTCTGGCCTGTGGCTTCTGGGCTTCTTGTCTTCTTCCCATGTTGACACGACGGTCTCTCCTGCTGGAATGCTCTCTGAGAGCTCCGATGTGACTTATATAGGCGGAGACCCCGCCCTCTTATGCCGGCACAGTCCCTGGGCATGCTGGGACTGTGACGTTTTAGGGGGCGTGGTCACTGGATGATGGTGTCAATCCATAAAAGCGGCGAGATTGACTTCCTTTTCTAGTCCTGTCCTACCCAAGTCACGTTCAAAATTAACAGACTTGTCCGTGTGTGGGCAAGTCCGTTCATTCTGAAAGTCCGTCGTAACTCCGGCGAAAGTCCTTCGGAAAGACGGGTGGACCTAGCCTGCCGGAAAGTCCGGTCGTGTGTAGGCAAGTCCGTCGGTTCAGAAAGTCCGCCGGACAGCCCGGGGGGAAGAACGTCGGACCAAGTATGCCGGAAAGTCTGACCGTGTGTACGTGGCATAAGGCACAACTGCAAACCTACCAAGACTTAGCTGTCCACCTAAACCGACAGGCCGGGCAAGGAGAGCATTATTAAAGCAGCAGCCAAGAGACCCATGGTAACTCGGGAGGAGTTGCAGAGATCCACAGCTCAGGTGGGAGAATCTATCCACAGAACAAATATTAGTCGTGCACTCCTGGAAGTCTGGAAGTCTGGCCTTCATGGAAGAGTGGCAAGAAGAAACCTATTGTTGAAAGAAAGCCATAAGAAGTCCCATTTTCAGTTTGCGAGAAGCCATGTGGGGGATACAGCAAACAAACATGAGAAAGAAGGTAAATGCTATGATCCCTCGCGCTAAAGTGAGATATAAGTGAATGTGGTGACAAAAAATAAGATTGAATAAACAAATCCTAAAAGTGGGTGATTTTTATGGTGATATCTAAAAAGACTGCAGCGAAATCGACAAGTGTACACATAACACTCGGCACATGCAATAAAAGATAAGAGGGATTTCGCGCATAAAATCTATCATAAAAATAATATACAATAATAACAATAAAATCGTGAGTGAATAAAACTGTGAAACATCAGTAATGTGAGCAGGTAAAAAGCATCAATCAAAAACTGAATAAAATAAATAAATGAATATGATCAAATAAGTATGTAAATATCGCAAAAAGAGCCAGTGCAAAGATGCAAAACCTGTGCTGTAAATATCAAATGTGCAAATCAACAAATTCTGATGGATGGCGTAAGCCAAATCGCAGAAAAGTGCAAAAAGTGCAAAAACTGTGCAGCAGCTGCAAAACAGCGTGGTATAAGATAATACCAAATATATGGGACTAAAAACTCAAGTTCACAAAGGAAACAAAATAGAGTCCATAACTTGTGATGGTAATACTGGTAATGCTGATCTTCATAAAACAACTGACGGCCCAACCAGGCTCTCTAGACTCTCACCTCAAAGCAGGAAAAAACAGGCATCAATACAGATCCTTCCTTGTTGTGACAGTAGAAGTCACAGGATGATTGTGTTCCCCTCTGCTTGCTGTCAGGCACCTGCCAAAACAAACTGGGAGTATCTCCACCTAGGCTTGTAACAGCCCGGTGGGAGGGGGGGAGGAGGAGAGAGGAGGCCTCTGATGGTGTAGTAATTCAAAACAATATTTATTGAATAAAAGCAAATTGGTCTCTTACATAAAAACAGTAATAAAATCACATAAAGCAGGAAGGAGCGGCGTCCGAGGCGCCTCCTTACGTGACTTCCGGTGTAGTCAGCTCTCTGCCACGCCCTACGCGTTACGTCACCGCTCGTGACTTCAACTGGGGAACCGGATTGGCCTGAGAGGGATGCTAGTTATATCGTAAAACCGGAAGTAATAAAGCAGCCATTTTTGTTGTGGTAATGTGTATCTCTATCGGATATCGGCCATCTTTGAGGTGGCAATCGACATGTATTGCGGCCGTGGCTCTGGGGGAGTCGAATTGAGACATCGAATCCCAATATAAATAAATCGAATCTCAATTAGCCTTAATACTAGCAACTTAAAACTAGACATTAAAAAGTTAAAAACTATGGCAACACAAATGGATAATCTCTAATCGGGACAAATGCGCCATTTTCTTGTAGCAAGTGGAGATCTATGGCGGTAGCCATCTTTATGGTGGTTATCTCACTGTAATCGGCGGCCATTTTTGGATGGATTAGCATGCTATATGTTTGACAGAGTGTCAGAGAAATAGAAAATTTGACAAATATGATTGTGTAAGAATGGGAAAAATGTTAGGAATTTGAAATGGACCCATTGACTGTAAACCTCAGTCACCAAGGAGGAACCTCTTACTACATAGCATGCCAGATCTAATACACCGTAAACAACATAATCAGCGTCACAATATAAAAGTATTATTGTCATAATTTATAAACTCGGACAAAATTTATGTCCTAATTCACAAACCAGGACAAAAGACAGTAATTAAAAGCTTCAATAGAAGTACATATATAAGTTCCTAAAATCTAAAAATTACTTAAAAAACAATTTAAATCAAACTCTACGTTCATACCTCTAGGGGTTAATGTACGCAGAGTATGAATCCAATATGATTCTTTTTGGCTAATACTTCTAATTTTATGGGTGCCTCTCCATGAATTTTTAAATCTTTCTATTCCCCAAAATTGCAAGTGTATAGGGTCCCTATTATGTACTGCTGCAAAGTGTTTGGACACATTGTGTTTGGGGTTTCCTTTTTTAATATTTTGTATGTGTTCCTTCACTCTGACTTTAAGGGCCCTCTTCGTACGTCCTACATATTGCAATTTACAGCTACACTGAAGTACATATACAACTCCCTCAGTGTGGCATCCAATAAAATCTTTGATTTCATATGTTTCGTTTGTAGTAGTAGCTGTGAATTCTGTTCTTTTTCCTTGAAACTTTTGGGCGTGTTTACATGCAAAACAGTTCCTACATGGATGGAATCCTTTTCCTGTAAAGAATGAGTATGGTACTTGTTGGGGGGGTTCAATCACTGTTTTCACTATCATGTTTCTGATGGTCGGTGCCCTTTTATATATGATATTGGGCGATTCTGGTAATACTTTAGTCAAGTCTTTATCGTTTTTTAAAATATGCCAGTGTCTTTGGATGATTTTAGATACTTGTTTATGTTGGACACTGTAATCCAGAATTAAAGTAGGTGTTTCCTGTGCAAACATTTTCTTTGGGTGGATTTCTAACATTTTGGTTCTATCCATACTCCTTACTTCTTCAATTTGTTTCTCTATGAGTATATGCTCATATCCCTTTTCTATAAACCTAGAACCAATTAGCTTAGCCTGTTCTTTAAAGTCTTCTTCTTTTGTGCAGTTTCTCCTAATTCGGACAAATTGTCCTTTCGGTATATTATAAAGCCATAATTTGTGATGGCAGCTATTAATGGGAAGATAGCTATTCGCATCTACATTTTTGAAAAACGTTTTGGTTGTTATTCTATCGCCTTCAAGGCTTATTTTAAAGGTCCAGGAATTCCACTGTCTTTTCACTGATGTGCCACGATAAACGAATATTTTTTTCATTTAAGTTCAGTTTCTCCAGGAATTGTTCGAGCGCTTCTCGTTTGCCATTCCAGACAATGATTACATCATCGATATACCTTTTGTACAGAGTAAGTTCTGCTGGGGTGTTTTCATAGATAGACTGTTCCTCCCATTGCGCCATAAAGGCATTGGCCACACTCGGTGCAAATTTAGCACCCATTGCAATCCCAATGGCCTGTTTATAATATGTATTGTTGTGCCAAAAGTAGTTACACCTTAAACAAAGGTCTAGGCACTTAATCAGATATTTCCGCTGTGCACATATGAGATTGCTATATTTTCTAAGGAGCCATTTGGTGGCAGAACAGGCATCGTGATGTTGAACTATAGTATATAATGAATTCACATCTGCCGTGGCTAATAGTGTTCTTCCTTCGAGTACTGGTAGTGTATCTAGAAGTTGTAATACATGTTTAGTGTCTTTCAAATAGGCTGATGTTTGTTGCACTGCAGGTTGAATGAAGTGGTCTAGGTATTGTCCTACTCGGGATGTAAGGGACTCTATTCCATTCACAATTGGTCTGCCCGGTGGGTTTTCCAATGATTTGTGAATTTTCGGTAGGGTGTAGATGACTGGTATCCGGCATGTTTCTGGAATAAGATATTTCGACTCCCTCTTATTCAGTATCTCTTTTCTTGTGCCCAAATCAATCAAGCGTTCCAGCTCTTTTCTATATTTATTTGTCGGATTGCTCAACAATCTAATGTATGTTTTGTCATCTTCTAGTTGTCTCTGCAATTCATTTAGGTATTGCTCCTTTGATTGTATCACAATCGCTCCTCCCTTGTCTGCTGGGCGAATAATGATATCTTTTCTTTCTTTAAGCAATTTAATGCCTTTTTTAATGTGTATGGGGTCTGATACTTTTTTCACTTCCAGAGATTCTAGATCTTTAAGGACAAGTTTCTTAAACACTTCTACATGATGGTTGTCATATACTTGGGGATTAAAAGTTGAGTTATTTCTTAATGTACTGTGTGATATTGATGGAGAGGTGTTCCTTATCGTGTTAATTGTTCTGTATGGATTCGAGAGGTAATATTTCTTCACATTGACCTTTCTTACATATTTAAGTATGCCAATATATGTGTTAAATTTGTTTAAATTGTTAACTGGAGCATATTTTAGTCCTTTGTCTAAGACGGAGAGTTCGTCGGTTGAGATGGGTTGACCGCTTAGGTTAACCACATTGCTTCCTACTGTTCTCTTTTTCGCTTGGGATCTCTTTCCCGCTCTCCGTCCTCTCTTCGCTCTAGACTGTTTCTTGTTCTGTCTTCCTGAATCCTTCTTCTCGGAGAGGGGTAATGGTTTTGTGGTTCTCTTCGTGGAGTGAAGTCCCTTCTCTCCCTCTCTAAAAAATGACGCTGGCGATCATAATCATAATCATTTTGTTGTTGGTAGTGTCTTGTATCATAGTAATGATGGTCTTGATGATCTCTCAGAGGTTCAAACCTATTATAAGTCGGGACTGGGGTTCTTTCTCTTTCTCTATACGTGTCTTGAGGGTACGCGTATCTGTTGTGATCTCTCTGATTCCTTTCATTATTCGGTCGTTGGTTATACTGTTTTTTAAAATGTTTCTTGAAAGGTTTCTTCCAATATTGTCTGGGGGTCCGTTGAGGGTAATTATTGTATTGGCGCTGATCATATTGAGGTGTTCTAATTCCCTGTTGTGCTCTGTTATCAATATAGACTTCTCTATCATCCCATCTTGGTGGGTTATTGGCATAGGCTGTAGTCGGATCCTGTATTCTCACTTCTCTCTCTGGAGTGGAATAAGCTGAACTTGGTGGACTGGGATCCACTTTTTTCTGCCATTTAAAAACTTGTGCCCCTCTGTAATCTTCTATATCTCGATTATATTTCTTCATTTTACGCTGTTGTACTTCTAGATCTTTACTGATAAGATCTTTATTCATCTGTGTGGTCAATCTCTTAAAATCTGGGGATTCTTTATATGGTTCTAGTTTCTGCTTTATCTCCTCTATTTGTTGCTCTAATATTCTCGTTTTTTTGTATTTCCTTCCTAATAAAAATTTAAGACCTTCTATACTTTTGTTATTAAAAAATTCGAACCATTCGTCCATTGATTCTTTGTCTAATAAGCCGTCATTGGGTGGTAATTCCCACCGTAGCCTTCTTGGTACAATATTCTCTCTAATGTACCTCTCAAAGGTAATGGTGTCCCACCACAAGGAGACTTTCTTTTCCATATGGTGTCCCAGTTTCCTAAGTGTACTTTCTAGGTCCGTGTTCTGTGTGTTAATTTGTGATTTAAAGATGTCATCCAAGTTGACATTCCTATTCTCCATGAAATGAAATATATCCATGTTAGCAGCAAAGGTAAGGTAAATGTGTGGTGACAAAATGTAAATGCTATGATCCCTCGCGCTAAAGTGAGATATAAGTGAATGTGGTGACAAAAAATAAGATTGAATAAACAAATCCTAAAAGTGGGTGATTTTTATGGTGATATCTAAAAAGACTGCAGCGAAATCGACAAGTGTACACATAACACTCGGCACATGCAATAAAAGATAAGAGGGATTTCGCGCATAAAATCTATCATAAAAATAATATACAATAATAACAATAAAATCGTGAGTGAATAAAACTGTGAAACATCAGTAATGTGAGCAGGTAAAAAGCATCAATCAAAAACTGAATAAAATAAATAAATGAATATGATCAAATAAGTATGTAAATATCGCAAAAAGAGCCAGTGCAAAGATGCAAAACCTGTGCTGTAAATATCAAATGTGCAAATCAACAAATTCTGATGGATGGCGTAAGCCAAATCGCAGAAAAGTGCAAAAAGTGCAAAAACTGTGCAGCAGCTGCAAAACAGCGTGGTATAAGATAATACCAAATATATGGGACTAAAAACTCAAGTTCACAAAGGAAACAAAATAGAGTCCATAACTTGTGATGGTAATACTGGTAATGCTGATCTTCATAAAACAACTGACGGCCCAACCAGGCTCTCTAGACTCTCACCTCAAAGCAGGAAAAAACAGGCATCAATACAGATCCTTCCTTGTTGTGACAGTAGAAGTCACAGGATGATTGTGTTCCCCTCTGCTTGCTGTCAGGCACCTGCCAAAACAAACTGGGAGTATCTCCACCTAGGCTTGTAACAGCCCGGTGGGAGGGGGGGAGGAGGAGAGAGGAGGCCTCTGATGGTGTAGTAATTCAAAACAATATTTATTGAATAAAAGCAAATTGGTCTCTTACATAAAAACAGTAATAAAATCACATAAAGCAGGAAGGAGCGGCGTCCGAGGCGCCTCCTTACGTGACTTCCGGTGTAGTCAGCTCTCTGCCACGCCCTACGCGTTACGTCACCGCTCGTGACTTCAACTGGGGAACCGGATTGGCCTGAGAGGGATGCTAGTTATATCGTAAAACCGGAAGTAATAAAGCAGCCATTTTTGTTGTGGTAATGTGTATCTCTATCGGATATCGGCCATCTTTGAGGTGGCAATCGACATGTATTGCGGCCGTGGCTCTGGGGGAGTCGAATTGAGACATCGAATCCCAATATAAATAAATCGAATCTCAATTAGCCTTAATACTAGCAACTTAAAACTAGACATTAAAAAGTTAAAAACTATGGCAACACAAATGGATAATCTCTAATCGGGACAAATGCGCCATTTTCTTGTAGCAAGTGGAGATCTATGGCGGTAGCCATCTTTATGGTGGTTATCTCACTGTAATCGGCGGCCATTTTTGGATGGATTAGCATGCTATATGTTTGACAGAGTGTCAGAGAAATAGAAAATTTGACAAATATGATTGTGTAAGAATGGGAAAAATGTTAGGAATTTGAAATGGACCCATTGACTGTAAACCTCAGTCACCAAGGAGGAACCTCTTACTACATAGCATGCCAGATCTAATACACCGTAAACAACATAATCAGCGTCACAATATAAAAGTATTATTGTCATAATTTATAAACTCGGACAAAATTTATGTCCTAATTCACAAACCAGGACAAAAGACAGTAATTAAAAGCTTCAATAGAAGTACATATATAAGTTCCTAAAATCTAAAAATTACTTAAAAATTTATAAACAGGCCATTGGGATTGCAATGGGTGCTAAATTTGCACCGAGTGTGGCCAATGCCTTTATGGCGCAATGGGAGGAACAGTCTATCTATGAAAACACCCCAGCAGAACTTACTCTGTACAAAAGGTATATCGATGATGTAATCATTGTCTGGAATGGCAAACGAGAAGCGCTCGAACAATTCCTGGAGAAACTGAACTTAAATGAAAAAAATATTCGTTTATCGTGGCACATCAGTGAAAAGACAGTGGAATTCCTGGACCTTAAAATAAGCCTTGAAGGCGATAGAATAACAACCAAAACGTTTTTCAAAAATGTAGATGCGAATAGCTATCTTCCCATTAATAGCTGCCATCACAAATTATGGCTTTATAATATACCGAAAGGACAATTTGTCCGAATTAGGAGAAACTGCACAAAAGAAGAAGACTTTAAAGAACAGGCTAAGCTAATTGGTTCTAGGTTTATAGAAAAGGGATATGAGCATATACTCATAGAGAAACAAATTGAAGAAGTAAGGAGTATGGATAGAACCAAAATGTTAGAAATCCACCCAAAGAAAATGTTTGCACAGGAAACACCTACTTTAATTCTGGATTACAGTGTCCAACATAAACAAGTATCTAAAATCATCCAAAGACACTGGCATATTTTAAAAAACGATAAAGACTTGACTAAAGTATTACCAGAATCGCCCAATATCATATATAAAAGGGCACCGACCATCAGAAACATGATAGTGAAAACAGTGATTGAACCCCCCCAACAAGTACCATACTCATTCTTTACAGGAAAAGGATTCCATCCATGTAGGAACTGTTTTGCATGTAAACACGCCCAAAAGTTTCAAGGAAAAAGAACAGAATTCACAGCTACTACTACAAACGAAACATATGAAATCAAAGATTTTATTGGATGCCACACTGAGGGAGTTGTATATGTACTTCAGTGTAGCTGTAAATTGCAATATGTAGGACGTACGAAGAGGGCCCTTAAAGTCAGAGTGAAGGAACACATACAAAATATTAAAAAAGGAAACCCCAAACACAATGTGTCCAAACACTTTGCAGCAGTACATAATAGGGACCCTATACACTTGCAATTTTGGGGAATAGAAAGATTTAAAAATTCATGGAGAGGCACCCATAAAATTAGAAGTATTAGCCAAAAAGAATCATATTGGATTCATACTCTGCGTACATTAACCCCTAGAGGTATGAACGTAGAGTTTGATTTAAATTGTTTTTTAAGTAATTTTTAGATTTTAGGAACTTATATATGTACTTCTATTGAAGCTTTGTCCTGGTTTGTGAATTAGGACATAAATTTTGTCCGAGTTTATAAATTATGACAATAATACTTTTATATTGTGACGCTGATTATGTTGTTTACGGTGTATTAGATCTGGCATGCTATGTAGTAAGAGGTTCCTCCTTGGTGACTGAGGTTTACAGTCAATGGGTCCATTTCAAATTCCTAACATTTTTCCCATTCTTACACAATCATATTTGTCAAATTTTCTATTTCTCTGACACTCTGTCAAACATATAGCATGCTAATCCATCCAAAAATGGCCGCCGATTACAGTGAGATAACCACCATAAAGATGGCTACCGCCATAGATCTCCACTTGCTACAAGAAAATGGCGCATTTGTCCCGATTAGAGATTATCCATTTGTGTTGCCATAGTTTTTAACTTTTTAATGTCTAGTTTTAAGTTGCTAGTATTAAGGCTAATTGAGATTCGATTTATTTATATTGGGATTCAATGTCTCAATTCGACTCCCCCAGAGCCACGGCCGCAATACATGTCGATTGCCACCTCAAAGATGGCCGATATCCGATAGAGATACACATTACCACAACAAAAATGGCTGCTTTATTACTTCCGGTTTTACGATATAACTAGCATCCCTCTCAGGCCAATCCGGTTCCCCAGTTGAAGTCACGAGCGGTGACGTAACGCGTAGGGCGTGGCAGAGAGCTGACTACACCGGAAGTCACGTAAGGAGGCGCCTCGGACGCCGCTCCTTCCTGCTTTATGTGATTTTATTACTGTTTTTATGTAAGAGACCAATTTGCTTTTATTCAATAAATATTGTTTTGAATTACTACACCATCAGAGGCCTCCTCTCTCCTCCTCCCCCCCTCCCACCGGGCTGTTACAAGCCTAGGTGGAGATACTCCCAGTTTGTTTTGGCAGGTGCCTGACAGCAAGCAGAGGGGAACACAATCATCCTGTGACTTCTACTGTCACAACAAGGAAGGATCTGTATTGATGCCTGTTTTTTCCTGCTTTGAGGTGAGAGTCTAGAGAGCCTGGTTGGGCCGTCAGTTGTTTTATGAAGATCAGCATTACCAGTATTACCATCACAAGTTATGGACTCTATTTTGTTTCCTTTGTGAACTTGAGTTTTTAGTCCCATATATTTGGTATTATCTTATACCACGCTGTTTTGCAGCTGCTGCACAGTTTTTGCACTTTTTGCACTTTTCTGCGATTTGGCTTACGCCATCCATCAGAATTTGTTGATTTGCACATTTGATATTTACAGCACAGGTTTTGCATCTTTGCACTGGTTCTTTTTGCGATATTTACATACTTATTTGATCATATTCATTTATTTATTTTATTCAGTTTTTGATTGATGCTTTTTACCTGCTCACATTACTGATGTTTCACAGTTTTATTCACTCACGATTTTATTGTTATTATTGTATATTATTTTTATGATAGATTTTATGCACGAAATCCCTCTTATCTTTTATGAGAAAGAAGGTGCTCTGGTCAGATGAGACCAAAATGGAACTTTTTGGCCTAAAAGCAAAATGCAATGTTTTGCGAAAAACTAACACTGCATATCTCCCTGAACACACCATCCCTACCATGAAACATGGTGGTGGCAGCATTATGCTGTGGGGATGCTTTTCTTCAGCGGGACAGGGAAACTGGTTAGAGTTGATGGGATGATGGAGGGAGCCAAATACAGGGCAATCTTAGAAGAAAACCTGCTAAGAGTCTGCAAAAGACTTGAGACTGGGGCAGAGGTTCACCTTCCAGCAGGACAACGAGCCTAAACCTACAATCAGAGCTACAATGGAATGGTTTAGATCAAAGCATATTCATGTGTTAGAATGGCCCAGTCAAAGTCCAGACCTAAATCCAATTGAGAATCCTGTGGCAAGACTTGAAAATGCTGTTTACAGACGCTCTCCATCCAACCTGACAGAGCTTGAGCTATTTTGCAAAGGATGGGCACAAATTTCACTCTCTAGATGTACAAAGCTGGTAGATAAATCCCCAAAAAGACTTGCAGCTGTAATTGTAGTGAAAAATGATTCTACAAAGTATTGACTCAGGGGCGTTAAATATGCACGCTACACTGTTCAGATATTTATTTGTAAAAAATGTTGAAAACCATTTATCATTTTCCTTCCACACTTTACAATTATGTGCCACTTTGTGTTGGTCTATCACATAAAATCCCAATAAAATACATTTACGTCTTTGGTTGTAACATGACAAAATGTGGAAAATTTAAAGGGGTATGAATAAGGCACTGTACCTTAAGGATCGGCGTTCACTAACAACTAGATCTTTCAGTGCGCCTGTAAGACTGTTAATGATATAATGCCCCTCTGATATTGTATTCAGTTTGTCACTCTGCTTGCTATTGTTAGGACATGTATTGCTAAATTAATCACATGAAATACAAACACAATTTTTTTGACAAAGGGCAATCTTTGCCATCAATTCTTTTTAAGTTCTAAAGTGGTCCAGCAAGTGAATGGTTAACATCATTATTCCCCCCAGCTCTGAGAACTCCGCAGTCCTCCTCTCCCAGCACACACGGTTTGAATTTTTGATTTGCAGCGGATACATTTGCATTGCAGTTAATGCGTGTGTCTAGACAGACAGCAAACTCCTGTTCTTTGTTCCATCATATAACACGCATAGCTTAGAGGGATCAGTCCTATTGTTTAGACAGCGCTTTAAACTATACACTGCCACAGCCCTTCCACTGTTCGATGCAGCCACAACCAAGGTTACACCGCAGTGACAGTTTGGGTTGTGGCTTTGGAGAGAGGGCTCCCAAATTCTCACTGCAGATCTGCAGCTGTGCACTTATTCTGTGTTTTTAAAATGACAACCTTAAGAAAGTGCTCTTTTTTCTCCAAATAAAGAGCAGTTTTGCTTTGGAAGTATGTGAAGCTTCTAATACAGCGGGTAAAATAAATATTGAACACATCACCATTTTTCTTGGTAAATATAATTTCTAAAGGTGCTATTGACATTAAAATTTCACCACATGTCGGTAACAACCCATGCAATCCATACATAAAAAGAAACCAAAACAAATAAGTTCAGAAATTAAGTTAAGTTACGTGTAATAAAATGGAATGACACAGGGAAAAAGTATAAAACACATGAAGAAAGGGAGGTGCAAAAAGGCATTGGAAGCCAAGACACTAGTGGAAATGTATCAGTAACTAGAAAGCAAATTAATATCAGCTAGTTCAGTCTCAACTAATGGCCTTTAAAAGGTGTCTCATTACATTAAGGTGTCACACAAGAAACATCTCATGATGGGTTAAAGCAAAGAGCTCTCTCAAGACCTTCACAACCTTATTGTTGTAAAACATACTGATGGCATTGGTTACAGAAGAATTTTTTAAACTTCTGAATGTTCCAGTGAGCACTGTTGGGGCCATAACCTGGAAGTGGAAAGAGCATAATTTCACCATAAACTGGCCGCGACCAGGTGCTGTTCGTAAGATTTCTGACAGAAGAGTGAAAAGAATTATCAGAAGAGTTGTCCAAGAACCAAGGACCACTTGTTGAGAGCTTCAGAAAGACCTGGGAATCAGCAGGTACAATTGTTTCAAAGAAAACAATAAGTAATGTACTCAACCGCCGTGGCCTGTATGCATGCTTACCACGCAAGACTCCATTGCTAAGGAAAAAGGATGTTGAAGCGCATTTAAAGTTTGCTCCACAACATTTAGACAAGCCCATGAAATACTGGCAGAATATAGTCTGGTCAGATGAGACCAATCAATAGCAGAGAGGGAAGGCGCCAACTGGATGTATAAAGTTCAGAAAAAAAGTGTGCAAAATGAACACTTACGCAGTCCAAACAGGTGAAGATGCCCATCAAGATGATCAGTCCTGGAGTGATCCAATGCAGCACTGTGGGCTTCGCTGCCGGTCCCCCAGATGTAGATCTTGTTACTGGCTGTATTGTGTCCCAGGAAGCTCCACGCTGACCAGTCTGGAATGCAGAAGTGGATGTGACGTCACCGGAACAGGGCAGGCATCAGAGCTGGGGGCTGTCCATCTGAAAAGAACATAGGCTACGCACTCGGAGCTCACAGCTCCTTCTACTGGCCTATAGGAGCTGTGAGCCCCGATCGCGTAGCCTATGTTATTTTCAGATTGACAGCCCCCAGCTCTGATGCCTCCCCTGTTCCAGTGACGTCACATCCATTTCCGCGTTCTAGACTGGTCACCGTGAAGCTTTCTGCTTCCTGGGACACACAATGCAGCCAGTAACAAGATCTACATCCCCATCAGCCGGGGAACCGGCAGCGAAGCCCACAGAGCGGCATCGGATCACTCAAGGACTGATCTTGATGGGCATCTTCACCTGTTTGGACTATGTAAGTGTTCATTTTGCACACTTTTTCTGAACTTTATACAACCAGTTGGCACCTCCCCCCTCTGCTATTGACTTTTCTACAGAGGTTATGGACACCCTCTGAGGGTGGCTGCCTACTTTATTGCGAATGCTAGTTACCAGCATTGAACTGTTTAGAACTGCTATTACAGCCATCACCCATGATTTTTTACTAAGGACACTACACCATTCGGACTGCCAGAATCCCTCTTCTTTATCAGATGAGACCAAAACTGAACTCTTTGGATGCCATAATACACACCATGTTTGGAGGTCAAATGACCACTGCATATCACCCCAGAAACACCATACCAACAGTGAAGTTTGGAGGTAGTAACATAATGGTGTGGGGCTGTTCAGCATACGGTACTGGCAAACTTCATGTTATTGAAGGATGAATGGAAAAATGTACCAAGACATACTTGATAAAAAAATCTGTTGCCATCTACCAGGATGATGAAATGAGGGTGGACATTTCAGCAAGACAATGATCCCAAACACAAAGCAAAGGAAACTCTCAATTGGTTTCAGAGAAAAAAAATAAAGCTGCTAGAATGGCCCAGCCAATCATCTGACTTGAATCCAATAGAAAATCTATGGAAAGAACTAAAGATCAGAGTTCATTGAAGCGGCCCATGGAACCTTCAAGATTTGAAGACTGTTTGTGTGGAAGAATGGGCCAAAATCACACCTGAGCAATGCATGCTGTACAGGAGGCGTCTTGAAGCTGTCATTACCAACAAAGGATTTTGTACAAAGTATAAAATAAATTTCAGTTAGCATGTTCAATACCTTCTTTCCTTGAGTCATTCCATTTTATTGCACACAACTTCATTTCTGAATTTATTTGTTTTGGTTTCTTTGTATGTATGGATTGCATGGGTTGTTACCGACATGTGGTGAACATTTCATGTCAATAGCAACTTTAGAAATACATTTACCTAGAAAACTAGGGAGGGATGGAATTCACAAACAAAGGAAGGACATGAAAACTCCATGCAGTTAGAGCTTTCGTGGAACTAAAACCATGATGCCAGTGAAGCAGAGATGGAGAGCTATCAGTTTTACTTGACTCCCCATACAAAATCTCAAAAATACAAATTAGGTGTGTTAAAATAAGAAAAGAGTTGGCAGTTTTCCACCCCCACCCCTTGGTTAACCGTTTCAGCCCCGGAAGGATTTGCCCCCTTGATCACCAGGCCATTTTTTGCGATACGGCATTGCGTCGCTTTAACTGACAATTGCGCGGTCATGCTACGTTGTTCCCCAATAAAATTTACGTCCTTTTTTTCCCACAAATAGAGCTTTCTTTAGGTGGTATTTGATGACCTCTGCGGTTTTTATTTTTTGCGCTATAAACAAACAAAAGAGCGACAATTTAAAAAAAAAAATTTTTACTTTCTGATATATATATATATATATATATATATATATATATAAAACAAATTTATTCATCAGTTTAAGCCAATATATATTCTTCTACATATTTTTGGTAAAAAAAATCCCAATAGGCGTATATTGATTGGTTTGCACAAAAGTTATTGCATCTACAAACTATGGGATAGATTAAGGGACTTATTTATTTTTATGGTTTTTACTAGTAATGACGGCGATCTGCGATTTTTAGCAGGAATGCAACATTGCAGACGGACAAATCTGACCCCAAATGACACTTTGATGCACTGATCAATGTAAAAATGACACTGGCAGGGAAGGGGTTAACACTAGGGGGCAATCAAGGGGTTAAGTGTGTTCCCTCAGCGTGTTCTAACTGTAAGGGGGGTGGGCTGCCAGGGACATGACAGAGATCACTGTGAACAGTAGATGTCGGTCATGTCCCCTGTCAGAATGGGGATTTGCTTTGTTTACAAAGGCAGACCCCAGTTCTGCCTCTGTACTAGTCAATCGCTGGTCACTGGTGGACATAGAGTCCTCATGACCCGCGGGCACGCTCCTGCCCGCAATTGCGCGAACCGACGTACACCTACGCCGATTTGCGCAGGAGAGCCAACCTGCCGCCGTATAACAACCCGCGGTTGGTCGACAAGCAGTTAACTAAGGCTATAGTCTGAAACTATTCGTAATAATTCTGCTCTCTTCTCCTCCAAAGACTTAAAAAGGAGCAGGAGATTGTTTGCTCAACAATCGCTCATTTAAAATATTCTTGAGAAATTGTTCTCATTGAAGTATACTCCATTAAATGAATCTTATAAAACCAAATTAACAATCAAGCAACTATCTCCTGCAGTAGCAGGAAAGATACATTTCTGCACTAGGACTTCAAGTTGCATCATCAATGCTAGATCTTTAAACCACCTTTACCTTCCAAAATCTCACAATGTCAGGAACCAAAACAAGAAACGTATAGAACATGCTACAACTATCAGCCCTTTGACTGCAATGGTTGATCAAAGTTTGCCTCAAATTGTCCCCAGTAAAGGAAACCAATAGTGGAGGGTTTGTTTGCTAACTTTCTTTGGAAAATGCTAGCTGAATGGCTGTCTTTTTAGATCAGGTGTTTTGTCTACCCTGGGTACATGCATGTTTAATAAGAATGAATAATATCAGATAAAGGCATCTAGCCTTCTCAGGTCAGAAAAAACAACCCAGATGCTTCTGTTAGGACAGATTTCCTTTCAACACACATGCTATTGCTGACCTCTTTTTGTGTGAATGCTTGTCACCTGGCTGACCCCCTTTATTCAGTGCTGAATCACTAACCCAGAACAAGTATGCAGGTAAGAACTTTTGATTTTCCTGATATGCATGCTTATTCCAGGTTATTGCTAAAGCCAGAGAATCAAAACAGCTTTATTTTCAGGAGACCAGCAATGTCATCACCCATATTTCTTTTAGGAAAGGTATACAGTCAGCGCCCATCAAATGCAGCCTCACCAGTGCCCATCAAATGCATCCTCACCAGTGCCCATCAAATGCATCCTACCAGTGCCCATCAATGAATGTTTGCTTGCTTCCATTCATTCGGAAGTGGGGACACAGACACAGTCCTCCGCCGCTGCGCCTCTGACACTATGTGCGAACGGCACGTCGGCTGCCTGCTGAGACTTAGTTGCTTGCTGCAGAGAGAAGAGAGAGTAGGAACACCAGTGGCCGGGTGCCCTAGGCAGCAGGGCTGCCTAGTTTGCCTAGTGGTAGCACCGGCCCCGATTGGATTTCCGCCAGACATATTGTTTGGTGTTGGGGCCAAATAATAACATTTTAGTCTCATCTGACAATAACACCTTTTTCCATGTGGCCTCAGAATCTTCAAGGCGCGTTTTGGCAAAACTGTCGTGAATGCATGTGGCCTTTCTTTAGAAGTGTCTTTTTTCTTGCAACCCTATCATACAAGCCATAATAGACTTCAGCGTGTTTCTAGGCATTGATAAAGCCTTTGAAAAAATTTTTGTATCCATCTCCTGACTTGTGCCTGTCCACAACTTTATTTCGGAGATCTTTTGACAGTGCCTTGCCTCCCATCAGTGTGGAGGCTTCCCTTGCTCAGCGGCGGCTTTCCCTATCCCTGCTCTACACGGGCATAATGGTGGCTTTCGTTTCCTCCCTCCTCCTCGGCGGCCAATTGGGACTCTTCTCTTTTCGGCCAATCAGAAAACAGGTCTCAGACCTGCTTTTAATTGGCCAGATTGAGCATAAGTGTTTCAATAGCGAATATTCATTCACTGTTGTAACACCTGGGTGGGCTCCTGGAGCAATGCTCTGTGCCACGAGCCCACCCTATTTTGAAGCCTATTAGATCTGGCTCTAATCAGATTCTTCAAAAAAAGTGGCCATGGATAGCGAATGGGGGTGTCAGCCGTGGATAGAGGGATGGCGCTTGGGTGCCCCTAATAGACAGGCCGCCACTGCCACCCATAGTTGATTGTTTGCTTCAGTTGAACTACCAGGGACTGAAATGCTCCAGCAAAGCTCTTTTCATGCTGAGCTAATCAAAATGACCACAGCTAATAACAGTTGAAAGTCATATGGCTTTGTGTCGTTGAGAAGGGGAAGCTACACCTGATTGAGTTTACAAGTCATCTTTAGGAGGGAGTGATCCTTTTTCCAACAATTCAGTGATTCTGTTTCTCATATTCTTCTGACATGTTGGGGTTATATCTTTCACATATGTATATGTTATATATACACATATGTACATGTTATATATACAGTGCATCCGGAATGTATTCACAGCGCTTCACTTTTTCCACATTTTGTCATGTTACAGCCTTATTCCAAAATTGATTAAATTCATTATTTTCCTCAAAATTCTACAAACAATACTCCATAATGAGGACGTGAAAAGAAGTTTGATATCTTTGCAAATTTATTATTAAAAAAAAACGAGAAAAAAAAAAAAAAAAAATCACACGTAAGCAAGTATTCACATCCTTTGCTCAATACTTTGTTGAAGCACTTTTGGCACCAATTACAGCCTCAAGTCTTTTTGACTATGATGCTACAAGCGTGGCACACCTATTCTTGGGCAGTTTCTCCCATTCTTTGCAGGACCTCTCAAGCCCCATCAGGTTGGATGGGGAGCGTCTGTGCACTGGATCTCTCCAGAGATGTTCAATTGTGTGTAAGACTGGGCTCTGGCTAGGCCACTCAGGAACATTCGCAGAGTTGTCCCGTAGCCACTCCTTTGTTATCTTGGCTGTGTGCTTAGGGTCGTTGTCCTGTTGGAAGATGAACCTTCGCCCCAGTCTGAGGCCCAGAGCGTTCTAGAGCAGGTTTTCATCAAGGATGTCTCTGTACATTGCTGCATTCATCTTTACCTCAATCCTGACTAGTCTCTCAGTTCCTGCTGCTAAAACACATCGCCACAGCATGCTGCTGCCACCACCATGCTTCACTGTAGGGATGGTACTGGCCAGGTAATGAGCGGTGCCTGGTTCAATTTTGAGTGTCATGGCAAAGGCTGTGAATACTTATGTACATGTGATTTTTTTTATTTTTTTTATTTTTAATAAATTTGCAAAGATTTCAAAACAAACTTCTTTCACATTGTCATTATGGGGTATTGTTTGTAGAATTTTGAGGAAAATAATGTATTTAATCCATTTTGAAATAAGGCTGTAACATAACAAAATGTGGAAAAAGTGAAGAGCTGTAAATACTTTCCGGATGCACTGTATGTAAATACAGCTGCATAAAACAAAAACTGTGTCTGTCTTGATTTTAGGCTGCAAAGCAACAAAATATGATTATTTTAAAGGGGGCGATTCTTTTCTATACCCACTGTACTTTAAATTGGTAATGTTTAAGTAGATGTAAACCTTAAAGTGCAACTAAATCCTCCTATCCTTTACAGCCAAGGAAGCTACCATCTTAGCTTCTATTTGATCTGCAGTTGCCACGCTGCACATGTGATCAGTTTTGACACCAGCCATTGGATGGCTTCACAGTTCAGTTGAGAGCACAAGCAGCTCAAATGGTTGTTTTCCAGCATAACCTTCAAAAGAAGTTGGTCGTTAGACCGGTTTCTGTCGAACAGACAGTGTTACACACGTACTATAAGTCGCCCAGTTCCTGCTGACCCAGCCAATTTTCAGAAGGTGTGTACCCTATAACTCTTTTGGGAAACAGTTAAATCAATGGGGTTAGTTCTGCTTTAACTGAATGGCAGGAAGGTTGATTTACTAAATCCAAATATACTGTGTACTACTAGTACACCTGCAAGTACAGTTGCCCTGGATCTGAGGGGAAGCTCTGCGGATTTCTATCATCCAATCATGTACAAGCAAAAATGCTGTTTTTTTTTTGTTTGTTTTTTCTTGCATGTACCTCTCAGATCTAGATTCTAGAGCACTTGAGGGTGCACTTGCAGTCCACAGACTATTTGCCTTTAGTAAATCAACCCCATTGTGTTGCTAATGCATGGTATATCATAAACAACCTCTTTTTTAATAAAATAGTTCTTCCTTTGTTACATCTTAGGGCTGCTGATCTCCTTCCACCTCTTTCTACATGCTCTCCAGTGATGGTTCCACAGCATTTCTCCCAGCGGAGAGAAATGCTTAATAGTGTACATTAAAAAAAAACAAAAAAAAGCACTTGCCGTCTTTATAGCAGTCTCTTTGGCTTGGCTTCCTGTACAGAAGTTTGCACATACAGCATTCCATCACCTGGCCAACTTTATTCAAGTTGTGTTTATTTTTCAGCATGCGCCTATTGTCTGTGCCCAATACCTAGCAGCGCTTTGTTGACACATCTTGACTAGATTTAAAAAAAACATTTCTATCCACACACTTGGTACAAAGCTACTGAGTCCTTTTTCCTTAGTAAAGTGTTTTGATTTACAGCTTTCACTGCTGTTGAGATTCGTTCAAATCAGGTAACAAAAATTCAACCACATGCAGAGTCCGTGTCATGGTCATAGAGGATCTGACAGCATGCTGAACCTTCTGCATGGTTAGAGCATAGGTAAGCAACTCAAAACTTTTTTTTTTAGTTTTGGATATAGTAAAACCTCTGGTATATTTATTTACTGCCTGTGTCCCTTTTGGGGAATTTTCTCTTCAATTCCTATCCTGGGGATAGGGTTGCCACCTCATCCCTTTAAACTAGGGTTGCACCAATACCGATACCAGTATTAGTGCCAATACCGAGTATTTGCCCGAGTACTTGGGCAAATACTTCCGATACCTGACCCGATACTTTTTGTATGAAGAGGCAGCTCCTGGAAGTCAGTAGGCGGAGCGGAGAGCGAGTCCTGGGCTGGCAGCAGCTGAAGGTAAGCTGGCTGGGGGCAGGGGTGTGGGTCGCACTCGCAGCCGTCACAATCGGTGACCCAGGCCGTCACATTAGTTAACGGAAGTGACAGCCCCAGAGATTGAACAGCGAGACGCCCATCTTGGTACACCCTGCACTTGGCCTCAGTAGGCCAGCAGTCACAAGGTGGCAGCGGACATCTTGTTACACCCAGCCCATATAGTTCACTAACTATATGGGCTGGGTGTAACAAGATGTCCACTATTGCCTTGGGTGTACCAAGATGGGCATTGCAGCACTTGTATACTCGAGAAAGTTTGAACTTTGACTGTTAATGATTGTCTCTCTCATCATTTCATTGTCACTGCCTGCCCATCAGTTACACCTATCAGTGCCCATAAATGCCACCTATCTGTGCCCATAAATGCCACCTATCAGGGCCAGAATATCAGTGCCATCTATCAGTGCTGCAAATCAGTGCCCATCAGTCAGTGCCAGCCATCAGTGCTGCAAATCAGTGCCCATCAGTCAGTGCCCATCAGTCAGTGCCACCTATCAGTGCTGCATATCAGTGCCACCTATGAGTGCCCATCAGTGCTACTGTGTAGATACTTGCCAGCACACCAAGGATCAGCACAAGGTGGCATCCAAACGGTTTAGTTTATTGCATGATCACAACACAAAGAGGTGCAACATTTCGGAGTCACGCAGGACCCCTTCGTCAGGCATGTGATGGCCCCTCACATGCCTGACGAAGGGGCCCTGCGTGACTCCGAAACGTTGCACCTCTTTGTGTTGTGATCATGCAATAAACTAAACCGTTTGGACGCCACCTTGTGCTGATCCTTGGTGTGCTGGCAAGTATCTACACTGTGACTTGAACCAGTATCCAGCTGGTTGTTGCTGCAGCACCCAACCTTTAGAGCTTATACCAGGAACGTGTGCGATGGGAATATGAAACTTTACTTTTCCCATCAGTGCTACTGTCACATGACATTAAAAAAAAGGTATCAGTAATCGTTATCGGCGAGTACTTGAAAAAAAGTATCGGTACTTGTACTTGGTCTTAAAAAAATGGTATCGGTGCAACCCTACTTTAACCCTTTCATGACTAAGCTTATTTTTGAAATTTGGTGTTTACAAGTTAAAATCCGTATTTTTTGCTAGAAAATTACTTAGAGCCCCCAAACATATTTTTTTTAGCAGAGACCCTAGAGAATAAAATGGCGATTGTTTCAATAATTTATGTCACAGAGTATTTTTACAGCTGTGTTTTAAACACAACTTTTTGGGAAAAGGGACATTTTCATGAATTTTAAAAAAACCAAACAGTAAAGTTACCCCAATTTTTTTGTGTAATGTGAAAGATGATGTTACGCCGAGTAAATAGATACCAAACATGTCACGCTTTATAATTGCACGCACTCGTGGAATGGCGACAAACTACGGTACCTAAAAATCTCCATAGGCAACGCTTTAAATTTTTCTTTAAGGTTACCAGGTTAGAGTTACAGAGTAGGTCTAGTCCTAGAATTATTGCTCTCGCTCTGATGATCGCGGCGAAACCTCACATGTGTGGTTTGAACACCGTTTACTTATGCGGGCGCGACTTCTGTATGAGTTTTCTTGGCTGCACGAGCTCGCGGGGACGGGGGCGCTTTAAAAAAAAAAATTTTTTTCTTATTTATTTTATTTATTTTTATATATATTAATTGTGTTTTTTTTTTTTTTTTTAAATGTAATCACTTTTATTGCTGTCACAAGGAATGTAAACATCTCTTGTGACAGTAATAGGTGGTGACAGGTACTCTTTATGGAGGGATCGGGGTCTAAAAGACCCCCGATCCCCCCTTTGCACTTCAAAGTATTCAGATCGCCGAAAAAGGCGATTCTGAATACTGTGTATTTTTTTAAAACCGACGCCATCTGTAGCAGAGTAAACGGGAAGTGACGTCATGACGTCACTTCTGTGTTTACTATTAGGAGGCTGGAACGAAGCCATTCGCGGCTTCGTTCCAGTCCGTCCCCAGCCGCCGGAGGCGGCCGATTGGTCATCGGCCTCCCGATGGAACGGGAGGCCCGGTAAGAGCGGCGGGAGGTGGGGACGTCCCCTCCCACTTCTCCGGTATAACAGCCGAGCGGCTTTTAGCCGCATCGGTTGTTATAACTGGATAGCCGATCGCCAGCTCTAAAAAACAGTACCGGGATAATGCCTGTATAACCCCGAAAAACCGAGTATGCACATCTGCGTATGCTCGGCGGGATGGGGTTAAACCCAAACACATATTAATTACACGGGTTCTGTGGCTGATTAAGGTGGTAATTAAACTCACTTGGTGCCTTATCTGCATCAAAATTAGCCTCAGAACCTGTGTAATTAACGGGTTTAAAGGGATGAGGCAACAACCCTACATGGAGACACAACAGGAAGTCAGAGGAAGTCTTCCCAAAGTAAGATGAAATCACATCTTAGACAGCTGTCAACAGAACTGATGCCCCTGCTGGAAGATTCCACTC
This sequence comes from Lithobates septentrionalis, assembly GCA_037952835.1. NCBI lineage: Eukaryota > Metazoa > Chordata > Amphibia > Anura > Ranidae > Lithobates > Lithobates septentrionalis. Next base: position 6,539,518 of record JBBDGP010000497.1, on the reverse strand, counting down.
TATTTTTGTTCCTGTGACAGGCATAAAAATAGGATTTTTTATAACAGCTTACCTGTAAAATCCTTTTCTTTCGATTGACATCACGGGACACAGAGCCTCAGTAATTACTGATGGGTTATATAGGTATCACTAGGTGATTGGACACTGGTCACACCTTAAACAGGAAGTTCAACCCCCTATATAATCCCTCCTATTGCAGGGATACCTCAGTTTTGTAGCCAAGCAATATAAGTGTATTAGAAGAGGGGCGGGACCTCTGTGTCCCGTGATGTCCATCGAAAGAAAAGAATTTTACAGGTAAGCCGTTATAAAAAATCCTATTTTCTTTCTCGAACATCACGGGACACAGAGCCTCAGTAATTACTGATGGGATGTCCCAGAGCAATGCTACCCGAGGGGAGGGGAACCACAACCAAGTAGGGTGCAATCAGGCCTGAGGACCTTGTACCGCTGCCTGCAGCACACTACACCCAAAGGCGATATCCTCATGCCTTCTCACATCCACCTGATGAAATCTGGTGAATGTATGAACTGAAGACCAGGTTGCGCACTTGCAGATTTGAGCCATAGAGGCCCAGTGATGCACTGCCCAAGAAGCACCAATAGCTCTTGTGGAATGTGCTTTGATCTGAAACAGAGTAATCTTCTGTTTCAAACCGTAAGCCTGAATAATCAATTGTCAAATCCATTTAGAAATGGTAGATTTTGACGCTGCCTGTCCTCTATTGGGACCCTCTGGCAGCACGAACAAAACATCCGTTTTGCGAATTTGAGCAGTTGTTTCCAGATAGGCCTTGACTGCTCTTACTACATCCAAAGAATGTAGTGACCCTTCTTTCGAAGAACAGGGATCTGGAAAAAAGGAAGGCAAAACAATGTCTTGGTTTAGATGAAAATCTGAAACCACCTTCGGTAAAAAACTAGGATGAGGGCGCAATACCACTCTATCCTTGCATAATCAAATAAGGCTCTTTACAGGAAAGAGCTGCTAATTCTGATACTCTTCTAGCAGAAGAGATGGCTACCAGAAAAATGTACTTCCTTGTCAGCAAGACCAAAGGAATCTGACGTATTGGTTCAAAGGGCTGTTTCTGTAAAACAGACAGAACCAAGTTTAAGTCCCAGGGGTTTAGAGGCGCCTTAACCGGAAGATTAAGACACGTCACCCCCTGCATAAAGTTTCGGACCAAAGAGTGCGAAGCAAGTGGCCGTTGAAATAATACTGATAAGGCCGAGACCTGGTCCTTGATGGTACTCAAGGCCAGCTTCATCTCTAATCCCAATTGTAGAAAATCAAGAATTCTACCAATCACACATTTTCTGAGATGCCAACCCCTGGATTCACACCCGGATACATAAGCTTTCTAGACTCTATGATAAATTACTCTGGAAGCTGGCTTCCTTGCATTGATCAAGGTAGATATCACCGGACCTGAAACCCTACGGCTCTTCAGAACCTGGGTTTCAATAGCCAAACCGTCAATTTTAACGTTTGTAAGGCAGGGTGGAACGCTGGACCCTGAGATAACAGGTCTGGGCGTGACAGTAGGGTCCACGGGGAACCCACCGTCATCCTTACTATTTCTGCATACCAAGTCCTCCTGGGCCAAGTGGGACTACCAGAAGTACCGACCTTCCTGCCTGATCCTGCGAAGGAATCGTGGCAGTAGCAGAATATGCGGGAATGCATAAACCAGTGAGAACCGATGCCACGGAATCACCACCGCATCCGTCCCGTCTGCAAGAGGATCTTTTGTCCCTGCCACAAATCTGATATAAGCCACTGCTGTGGCATTGTCGGACTGGATCCTGACTGGGCAACCCTGTAGCCTGAGAGTCCAGGCCTTCAGGGCTAGATATGCCACACGGATCTCCAGAACGTTGATGGGTAGAGACCTCTCGGTCTTGGACCATACCCCTTGGACCGCAAACTGTTCCAGAACTGCTCCCCAACCCGAAAGACTGGCATCCGTTGTTACCACCGTCCAGGTGACCGGTAGGAAGGATTTCCCTTGGTGCAAGCTTTCGGGTATTAACCACCAATTGAGGCACTGACGCACTGCATGAGACAAGTGCATCGGAAAATCTAATGCCTGAACCCTCTTGTTCCAGGCCGACAGAATACTGTGTTGCAACAGTCCCGACTGAAACTGAGCATAGGGAACTGCTTCGACGAAGCTACCCTCTTTCCCAGCAGCCTTATACTAAGGTGGACAGAAGGACCCTTCCTGGTCCTGACTACCATAATCAGCTCCCTTAAGGCAGTGATCTTTGCCTGAGGTAAAAAAAAAAATACCTTCTTCCTGGCTTGTATCTATGATCAGACCCAAATACTCCAGTCTTCTTACTGGTTTTATAAAAGATCTTTCTAGGTTGAGAATCCAACCTAGGTGTTCCAGATACTTCACTGTGGTCCCCAAGTTCCCGTTCCCGAGGCTACCGACCGGTCTAGGTATGCTATGCCAGTTATACCCTGAGCCCTTAATCTGGCCAGAGGAGGAGCCAAGATCTTTGTGAACAGAGCCACAAACTGGAAATGACGCCCTCCTATCTTGAAGTGCAGAAACTTCTGATGAGCAGGAAAAATGGGCACATGCAGATATGCATCACTGATGTCTATCGATGCCAGCAAATTCTCCTCCCTGCAGGATGGAGACTGCTGTCCGAAATGATACCATGCGGAAGGACCGATTCAGATCCCTTAGATCCAGAATGGGTCTGACATCCCCATTTGGCTTTTGGACCGTAAAAAGGTTGGAATAAAAACACAATCCTTGATCCTTCCCGGGAACCACCATAATGACCTCTTGCGACAAAAGTCGCTCTAACGCTAGAAGTAGGGTTGGGAGATTTTGTTTAAAAAAAAAAATCGATTCACGATTCGAATCAAGTTTTTTTTTGGAAACTGCTCCGGTCCCGAGGCGCTGCGGGCATGAGCTTTTAGGCGAGGCCGCGGCTTTGGCCTAGTCCGCGGCGTCCGGCCTCGCGGACTAGGCCGAAGCCGCGGCCTCACCTAAAAACTCATGCCCGCAGCGCCTCGGGACCGGAGCGGTTTCCAAAAAAAAAACTTGATTCGAATCGTGAATCGAGTTTTTTTTAAGAGAATCGAAGATTTTTTTTTTAAAGAAAATCTCCCAACCCTACTTCTAGCGTTAGAGCGACTTTTGTCGCAAGAGGTCATTATGGTGGTTCCCGGGAAGGTGAAAAAAAAAATCTAAAAAAATCGATTTGCTTAAATTTTGAATTGATTTGACCTCTCAACTCGATTCAAGATTTAAATCGATTTTTTTCCCAGCCCTAGCTAGAAGGAGCGACTGCTTCTTCTCTGGATCTCTGGGGACACTTGATCTGAGGAAACGAGGAGAGGGAAACTCCTGGAACTCCAGTTTGTAACCTAAGGTTCCCGTGGAGATTACCCATCTGTCCTGAAATCCTCCTGCCAGAGCTCTTGAGAACTGTAGCAGTCTTCCCCCCACTCGAGCGAGCGGGGGCGCCCCTTCATAAAGAGGTCTTAGAGTCCTGTCTAGCAGGCTTCTTCCCCCAGGACTTCTTTGTCTCTGGGGTTTGACTCTTGTTTCTTGACCCAGACGGAGAAGACCGTCGCGACTGCCTAGAGGCTGATGCCCCTGGCACTGGGGAAAAGAGTCAGTTTGAAAGAGGGACGCTTACTCCTCTTCTTAACAGGTAAGAGAGTGCTCTCCCACTAGAGAACCTTTGAATATAATTATCCAAGTCTTCTCCAAACAACCTTGCACCATGAAATGAAAATCCAGCCAGAAGTTTCTTACATGGTGCTTCAGCTGACCAATTTTTCAACCATAAGATTCTACGCATACGCACCAACCCAAGTGAAAAAACTAGGGGTTTGCATGACAGAATCTCTAATGGCGTAAACAGATAAACATAAGGCCGCTGGAAGGTTAGCCAACCCCTGGGCCTGCTGTTCAAGTAAAACTTTGATGACCTGCTTAACATGGTCTCTTAAGTATTGACAGACTCCGATCGCTGCCACTGCAGGTTGAGCTACTGAACCTGCTAAGGAGAAAATATCCTTCAATAGGGATTTCATCTTTTAATCCACAGGATCCCTGAGCCTCTAAGCATTGTCTACAGGACAAGTCAGACTACAGAGGAATCGGCATCAACGGCCGGTATCCCCCACATCTTTATAAACATTTCTTCCATAGAATAAAGTGTTGAAAACTTTTTCAGGCAGAAAAAATGTTTATCTGGGTGATCCCACTCAGAATAAATGAGCTTTTTCAAGTAAATTATGAACAGGAAAAGCATGTGTTGTTTGAGGAGGCTTCAGTGACCCCAAAGAAATAGAGCGTTCTTTAACTGATTCAGACACGGGTACTTTAAATGTGGAGCGGACCAATCCAGCAAGGATCCCTTCTCCACTTTATTCCTCAGAGAAGGAATGATCCGTTCCATCTTGATCCTCTGAAAGGGATTTTTCTCCCCTATCCCAGAGCTCCTCTCCTGAGTCCCGGGTAACAGAGGAAGACCTAGTGTGTTTTCTTCCACTGAGTGAAGATGCAACTACGGCCATTAATCTTTCCTCTAGACCATTAATGGTTGAGGAAAAAACCTCCTGTGTAATGTATACAGGGGCTGAAGTGCCAAAAGCAGGTGTAGCCCCTGACCCCAACGGCTCTCCCTGGCTAGCCCTCCCTGGCCCCTCAGGGGAGGGGGGGGGAGGATGCTGCAGACAGGGGGTCCTCAGAACCTGAACGAGATCCCCTAGAGTCTCTGGTTCTTGGGGTATTTGAACCTCTTCTACCCATAGTGCAAAGCAACAAGGTGGAGGTATCACAAAATGAACACTGACTGCTGAGCGATGTAGTCTGGCAAAAGCCTTGATAAAAAAGTGATTCCGCGCTACAGTAAAAATATAATAAAAAAGTCACAAAGTGCATATAACAATAAAGTGTTGAAACCTCACTTGAGGAATAAATAATAAAATATTGAAATGTTTAAAACCATATACAATAAAGACTGGGCAAACGCTTAAAAGTGGATAAGTCTCTAAAATGACCTCAAACAGATGGAAAAAGGAACTAGAGTTGTGTCCTGCAGATGCAAAAGGTCTTTAAAAAGTAGTAGACACAGAGCTCTCACCTTCATAAATTGTCCAGATGCTAAATGAATAAAAAATCCGTAATGCAAAGTAATTTCAGCTTCCACCACTAGGGGGTCCTGTGTGTCGACATCAATGCCATAAAACCAATCGAAATGTCAGCATTAAACCATAAGTATATAAAATGTCATTCCTTATAATAGATTCCACCACTAGGGGGTCCTCTCCTTCGTCCACAAACGTCTCCCAATTATTGCTGCACTTCCAAGCCTCTTCATATACCTCGTACCTCCGTAAAGACAGGGGGGAGGGGGGGAGGGAGGGAGGGGGGGGGGCACAGCAACAAACAGAGGTGGGAGAGAGAGAGACAAAAAGATCCGAATAGTGTAGTAGATTAAAGTAACATAAGCTTTAATGCGAAGGTAAAATTGGACTCTTACAATGTAAATAAAGTAAAGAGGCAAAAAACAGTGGCTAAGGCGTCTGAACGCCGCTCTCACTCTGACTTCCTGGTATCGCTCAGTCTATCCGGCCACTCCCTACGCGTTACGTCATCACGTGACTTCTTCATCCTCTGAAGAAGTCACGTGATGACGTAACGCGTAGGGAGTGGCCGGATAGACTGAGCGATACCAGGAAGTCAGAGTGAGAGCGGCGTTCAGACGCCTTAGCAACTGTTTTTTGCCTCTTTACTTTATTTACATTGTAAGAGTCCAATTTTACCTTCGCATTAAAGCTTATGTTACTTTAATCTACTACACTATTCGGATCTTTTTGTCTCTCTCTCTCCCACCTCTGTTTGTTGCTGTGCCCCCCCCCCTCCCCCCTGTCTTTACGGAGGTACGAGGTATATGAAGAGGCTTGGAAGTGCAGCAATAATTGGGAGACGTTTGTGGACGAAGGAGAGGACCCCCTAGTGGTGGAATCTATTATAAGGAATGACATTTTATATACTTATGGTTTAATGCTGACATTTCGATTGGTTTTATGGCATTGATGTCGACACACAGGACCCCCTAGTGGTGGAAGCTGAAATTACTTTGCATTACGGATTTTTTATTCATTTAGCATCTGGACAATTTATGAAGGTGAGAGCTCTGTGTCTACTACTTTTTAAAGACCTTTTGCATCTGCAGGACACAACTCTAGTTCCTTTTTCCATCTGTTTGAGGTCATTTTAGAGACTTATCCACTTTTAAGCGTTTGCCCAGTCTTTATTGTATATGGTTTTAAACATTTCAATATTTTATTATTTATTCCTCAAGTGAGGTTTCAACACTTTATTGTTATATGCACTTTGTGACTTTTTTATTATATTTTTACTGTAGCGCGGAATCACTTTTTTATCATCACTGTGAGTGGATTGTGATACACTTTAGGTTCTGCTGCAGGCAGACATTATTTATGTTAACACTGTATGCTAATTAGTCACCTTTAGTTTTATCACCACATGTTATTATTCGTTCTCCACCATTTATCATAGTAGCGCGAGGGCTTTACATTCGCATATTGGCAAAAGCCTTGCTACCAAATGCCCAGTCTGGTGTTCCTTTAGTAAATGCTGCCCTAGGAGAATGTCTGTGTCCCACCTTACATGCGACCGTCAGTTCTGTGTCCCTCCAAAGGCTTAGTGCACCTGTAATCATAGCCTGCAGCCGGCATCTGTGGGCGTCTGAGCACGCTGCCAGACTTTCACTCAGGGATTTGAGCGCAGCTGTGCTCCTTACACTCACCCTTGGAGTCTACAGTGCATTCCCAGAATCACCCTTTCCCCTGAGCTACTCGTCTGGCCGTGCTGACGCCCCCCCCCCCCTTTGTTTTTAAAAAAAAACGCGCGCTTCCAGCGCAAGCCGACCCTCCGGGACAGCATGGAGGGAAGGCTGGGGGAGGGGAGAGGAAGGAGAGGGGCCGGTAGTAATGGGGCCTGCACATGGCAATGGCGGCGGCAAAAGTGCGGTGTACAACCGCCTTTACAGACCACCTGCGCCTCCCCCTAGTCTGGGGGGAGATATCCCTAAGGAGAGCCCCCCCATCCCATCCTACCTGAGCCGGCCGGAGGAGCTTGTGCAGCGTGAAAACACTGAGACAGACATCAGCATGAGAAGGTATGTGTTCTTGGCAGCCCCCGGTGGCGACAATAGGCATAGCATGCATTTACATTAAAGGAGAAAACCCACTAGAATTAAAAAATTCTGTGGAATCTCCCTTAACTTATCCAGCCGCAGGGTTCTGTCATACAGACCCAATCTTCACCTCTCACGGTGGGCTCCGTTTGAAAACACCTTCAGAGACTGGGGCCCCCTACAAATAGGGGGATCCATAGTTCTGGCCTGTAAAGCACCCGGCCAGAAATAAGGATAGAAAACCATTTTCTGATATGCGGGTCCAGCTCTCTAAAAAGAGAAGCGTTACAGGTAAAACCTCGTTTCTTCGGACACGAGGCCCGGGTACCATTCAATTCGGCCTAGAAAAGACACTTTGAAATGGATCCGGTTCGCCTGGCTTGCCCCAGTATAGGATATAGGATATTCCCTTTGGAGCTCAGCACAGGACATCTTTACACATCCATCACCTAAGACACTGGCGTAAAAACTGAGGTATCCCTGCAAGGGGAGGGATTATATAGAGGGTTGAACTTCCCGTTTAGGGTGTGACCAGTGTCCAATCACCTAGTGATACCTATATAACCCATCAGTAATTACTGAGGCTCTGTGTCCCGTGATGTTCGAGAAAGAAATACACATTTTGTCCCGGTGTCTTATCACCAGGTCAAGTAGAGAGCGTGAACCTTCTCAGTTGAGACAAAGAGAAGTAAAAAGCTGACTGGGGTTCAAAACTTCTACCCTCTGTTCATTAAAAAGAAAATATAGAACTCCAGGCTGGAACACAATTATCCTTGCAGTGAGGTCCCCCACATTGCAAGGGTTGAATGCTCATTTTTGCCAGGGGTAGAGAAACAAGCAGTATTACTTACCCTGTTCTAGCAGGCTCCAGCTCTGTCCTCTGCGCCCCAAAGGTCTGGCCCCTCGGCATCATTCGGAAACCCTGCAACGTATGCAAGTGTCGGCTGTGAATGGCTTAGAGAGAAGGCTGCACCTGGTCGCCTAGATAGAGGGAGCCTGTTGGAGCATGATAGGGTAAGGCTGCGTTCACACTAGTGCGAATTGGATGCGTGTTTCCCCACATCCAATTAACATGACAGAAGATTGTGACCGGCTTTCTATGGATCCGGTTTACACATCTCCGGTGCGGAGCGGCTTGCACAGGAGTTCTGTGCGTCTTTGGTTCAGTTTCAGGGCCGAATTAAGGCAAAAATTTGTCCCCGATTCGTCCCTGAAACAGAAAACAGGGACGCACCAAACCCCTGCTGCGAGCCGCGGCTGTCTTAGATGTGAACCCAGCCCAAGTATTTTTCCTTATCCTGGCACCCTTAGACATAACAAGCATTTAAGATCTTCTCTATGGATATGTCAGAAATAAAAGTAAAAAAAGAAGTGTGAGAAGAGGGAACGTTTCAGCAGATGCTTTGCAACCACTAGGGGAAAGGGTGTAAATCTGTCAAAATAAGTTTGCCAGAGCTATTTCTTATTTATTTAACTTGCCAGCATGGATGTACAGCAACAAATATCAACCAATCAAATTTCTGGGTTTACCAGTGTAAAGCAGTCAGTACAAGGAAACATGATTGCTTGCTTCATCCATGGCATTTTATAATATTAAATAAATTAAATGGACAGGACATGCCTACTGTATAGCTCTACTGATATCTGCTGGAACAGGCAACATTAGCTTAGAGCTCAACTCTGAGCTCACACCACCAACCCCTCTACCGCCATAATGCCCTCCACCCTCATTTGAGTACCCCCGCACTCTTTAAAAAAAATATATATTATATATATATATATATATATATATATATATATATATACACACACACACACACATATACATACACACACACACACACACATATACATACACACAACGATATATATATATATATATATATATATATATATATATATATATATATATATATATATATATATTCCTAAAAACTGCAGCGCCGCACCATGTAATGATGTGATGCCCTTCTCTACATAATTCTCCTGTGAGTCCAGGGTGGAATATGGAGCCTTGACACCCTGAGCTCAGTGAAAGTGGGTTGAATAGCACTGGCCATTATTCAATCTGAAACAGGAGGGGCATCGCAACAATGGATCACTAGACTGCAGGGTACAGTGCCAGAGATCAGAGGAATATGAAGGTAATCTTAATTGTGCTTGGCCTAGGACAGAATTCGCAAAGTACAGATTTCTTGGCCAGCCAATACCAAAAGATGCAATATATAAATACAGATGCTCATCCAGTACAAAACGATTGTCTATATTGAGTGATCATTTAGATCCCCATCTTAATGGAAACCTATGCCGATTAATTGTCTTTAATACTTTTAGATTCACTGACCTGGATTAAGTATGCAAATAAGGCCTTCTGACTTTGCTGTGATTTCACTGGCTGCATGCACTAAAGGGAAAGGATCAAGCAAGACAAGGAAGTCAGTAATGGCAGCCTCCATGTTTCCATTTCTTACATTTCCAGAGCAATTAAACATTTTTATTTTATTATGGCAGAGGCCCTGTAGAATAAAATCATTGTAGTTGCCTATTTTCACTATTGTTTACCAAACCAAATGCCAGTTTAAGTGCACACCAACACAATATAATCCCAATTTTTTTTACACCTGGAGTCACTGACATTGAACAAGTATGAAGATAAGGAGTCCTGACATACTTCTGATGAGTCTGCAATTTAGTGGCGAGCAAAACAGCCAAGCAACTAACATTTTTAGGAGGTCAGCGATGGCAGAAAACAGATTTCTAGTGACAGGTTTACATTTAAGTCCAGTGGGATCTTTAGCGAAACAGCCTTATGCACAAATCTAATTACCAAGTTCACATTTTCCACAGTTTTAAACCAGTGTGAGGACACTCCATAAAAAACAGCCGCCTGTTTGAAGTTCAGGGCAATTAAAATGCAATCTCTGTATATCAAGTAATGTCTTTTTACAACAAGTAATATGTTTCAGCTTCATGGCACGGAGGAGCAGGGAAGAAGTGGATGAGCTCAGTGGAGAAGGGCAGTTATTGCAAAATTAAAGAAACCCGTTCAAAATACATAAAGCTCTATCATTACAGTTCTTAATGGTGGGCTTGTTTAGATCTTAATATACTAGTAATAATTTGACCTCTGTTCCTGAAAGGGTAGGGCTACTAAGGTGAAAATTGAGCTCCAAGGGCCCATTCACAATAAAGCAATTGGTAACATTAATATGCATTCGGTAAGGAAGTCCATTCATTAAGCATGGGCTGCCAACACACCACAACAGATTAAAAAAGCATGCGGGACCCTATTTTTCAAAATGTAGCGCATCACAACACAAGCGTTTGGTATACTTTTGTGCGTCACCTTCCAGTACAGTTCATTGGGGGTGCCATTCACAATGAATGGCACTGAAAACACACATTGCAAATGGCATGTTCCCATGCTTTGTGGCAATGCCACAATGCACAAGTGTATAGTCATAGCCAAAAATATTGGCACCCCTGTATTCCTGTGCGTGGAACGTGTCAGATTTCGCTTTTTGTTTCCCCACAATTCATACCAATACAAACAAAAAAGAAACATGAGAATGCCTAAACATTTGTAATTGCAACAATTTTCTGGGCGAAGTGGTGCATTATCTGACAGAAATGCAGGGGGTGACAATATTTTTGGCCATGACTGTAAATGGGCTCCAAAAACTAGGATCCTAGAATAATTTTGCATGTGGCCTAGCCCTAAAAGTACACCTGTCATACACCTGAGCAATTCAAACTCATTATGGGATGAAAACTGTGTGGTAAAACCATCAATAGAGCCAAAAGGTACAGCCTGCAGAAAATATATTTCCTTTAAAAGTCAAACAGAACTCCACCCTTCCCTGCTTCTCAAGCATCCTAGTAATGGGTAGGTCCATTGGACAATAGAGGGGTGGAAGGTGAAGGTCCACACTCAACAAGAAAAAAAAAAAAGTTTTCCCTAAAAATACATATTGTTTGGCAGGTTATTTTCACTGATGGCAACTTCAGCTTGTTAACGGTTTCACTAAATGCCAAGTTTAACTTGCCATGTTTCTTCAAAAAAGAATCAGGAAGGGTTAGAACCTCTGTTTTTACTGCTGTTGGAGTCATGCCCCCACCTTATGTTCAACTGTCATACACTATATGTACTGTCAGAGCGGTAAGGATGTGGAATTATCTTCCACAAGCAGTGGTATCAGCAGCGAGCATTGATAATTTAAAAAATGATTAGATAGGTACCTTAACTTACACATCATACAGGGGATACACTGTACTACTGTAAGAGGAAAAAGTATTTCATCCCCTGCTGATTTCGTACATTTGCCCACTGACAAAGAAAGGATCAGTCTATAAATTTTAATGGTAGGTTTATTTTAACAGTGAGACAGAAAAACAAAAATATCCAGAAAAACGCATTTCAAGAAATTTATAAATTTTGCATTTTAATGAGTGAAATAAGTATTTGACCCCTTCGCAAAACATGATTAGTACTTGGTGGCCAACTACAAGAAATGTCTGACCTCTGATTGCCAACAAGGGTTTTGCCACCAGGTCTGCACACATCTCAGGAGGGATTTTGTCCCACTCCTCTACAGATCCTCTCCGAGTCATTAAGGTTTCAAGGCCGACGTTTAGTAACTCAAACCTTCAGCTCCCTCCACATATTTTCTATGGGATTAAGGTCTGGAGAATGGCTAGGCCACTCCAGGATCTTAATGTGCTTCTTCTGAGCCAAGCCTTTGTTGCCTTGGCCGTGTATTTTGGGTCATTGTCATGCTGGAATACCCATCCATGACCCATTTTCAATGCCCTGGCTGAGGGAAGGAGATTCTCTCACAAGATTTGACGGTACATGGCCCTGTCCATCGTCCCTTTGATGCGGTGAAGTTGCCCTGTCCCCTTAGTAGAAAACATAAGTTAGTTTACATAAACGAGTGACCCCGCCCCCCTCTGACAACACAGGGAAGTCCCCGTGCGTCAGAGGGGGGCCGTTATATAAGAGCTGTCACCTGAACAGAAGCGTCACACATCGGAGACTCCCATTAAAGAGGATCGATTAAAGAGGACGAAGCGGAGAAGAAGACCACCGGAGGAAGATGCCGGACGAGAAGACCAAAGGAAGACCAGAATAAGAAGCAGGGAAAAAAGGACATTAATAAAGGAATTGTCAAAAACCGTCTATTGTCTTTTTTTAACATTTTTGACACTTTTTTTGTGAAATGGTAAGGGTACATTTGTACCCCGTTACCAATTTACACGGGGGGGCTTCCAGATTCCGATAAGCCCCCCCGCTCGCAGACCCCCACAACCACTGGGGGCTAGGGTTGTGGGGATGAGGCCCTTCTCCCAATTAACATGGGGACAAGGTGCTTTGTGGGGGCTACCCCAAAGCACCCTCCAAATGTTGAGGGCATGTGGCCTGGTACGGTTCAGGAGGGGGGGAGCGCTCTCTCGTCCCCTCTCTTTTCCTGGGGCCTGCCAGGTTGCGTGCTCGGATAAGGGTCTAGTATGGATTTTTGGGGGGACCCCACACCAGTTTTTTTTTTAAATTTTGGCGCGGGGTTCCCCTTAAAATCCATACCAGACCTGAAGAGCCTGGCTTGGAATTTGGGGGGGACCCACACGCATTTTTTTTTTTTTTTTTTTTTAATTTTGGTTCGGGGTTCTCCTGTGGGGGAATCCCATACCGTTTTTATCAATGAACTTTTATGTGTATGGCCGGGACCGACAATTCATCATAGCCGCGAGTAGTTTTAAATGACTTTTTTTCCTTTAGAAATGTCATTTTGCTGTCAGACTGTTCTAAACATGGGAAACATGCGCCACTTTACAGGCATACTATAGACACCCCCAGGTACGAAATTTAATGGAATATTACACTTTTATTGTTTCACTTTAAGCATTATTAAAATCACTGCTCCCGACAAAACAGTTTTTAAAACATTTTTTGGCATTGACACATGTCCCCTGGGGCAGGACCCAGGTCCCCAAACACTCTTTATGACAATAACTTGCATATTAACCTTTAAAATTAGCACTTTTGACTTCTCCCATAGACTTTTAAAGGGTGTTCTGCGGCTTTTGAATTTGCCACAAACACCCCAAATTGTTCGCTGTTCGGCGAACAGCCAATGTTCGAGTCAAACTCATGTTCGACCCGAACATAAAGCCCATCCCTAATTAACATAAACGCACACACACAGGTTGAACTGGATGGACTTGTGTCTTTTTTCAGCCTCACCAACTATGTAACTATATTACCAAAAGTATTGTGACGCCTGCCTTTACACTCACATGAACTTTAATGGCATCCCAGTCTTCGTCTGTAGGGTTCAATATTGAGTTGGTCCACCCTTTGCCGCTATAACAGCTTCAAGTCTTCTGGGAAGCCTGTCCACAAGGTTAAGGAGTGTGTCTATGGCAGGGGTAGGCAACCTTTGAGAGATGGAGATCTATTTGAAGAACACTAAATGAAGTCAAAAGTCACCGCGCAGTAAGACAGTAAACCTGAGTTGTTTTTTTATATTTTATTTTAGTTCTGAGTGAAAATATTTTAAGTATTAAAAGAGTGCAGAGTTTAGGAGTGCGTTATGCAGAGAATGCAGGGTTCACCAGTGCATTACGCTCAGAATGCAGTGATCATGAGTGTATTACACTCAGAATGCAGGGTTAAGGAGTGCGTTGTGCTCAGAATGCAGGGTTCAGGAGTGCATTTTATGCTCAGAATGCAGGGATCAGGAGTGCATTTTACGCTCAGAATGCAGGGATGAGGACTGCGTTGCGCTCAGAATACAGGGTTCAGTGGGTGATGTGAAGGGTGGTAGAGGACACTGCTATGGGGGTGACCCTGCCCATAACAGTGTCCTCTGCCACCTTCACATCACCTAACACACACACACACACACAGTGGCGTCTTCTGCCCCCCCTTCCCCTATAGCAGTAACCCAAGATGGGACGGTGCGGCGGAGCCGGCTGGGAGGAGAGGCAAGGATCGGCAATTAGAAGGTGGGGGTCGGTGGCGCAGGAACCTGTTCACTGTCCACCGGTCACCTGTAGGCGGTCAACAGGTGGACCGCGATCGACGGGTTACGGACTCCCAGTCTATGGGAATGTTTGACCATTTTTCCAGAAGCGCATTTGTAAGGTCAGGCACTCATGTGGACGAGAAGGCCTGGCTCGTAGTCTCCACTCTAATTAATCTCAAGGGCGCTCCATCAGGTTGAGGTCAGGACTCTGTGCAGGCCAATCCAGTTTCTCCACCCCAAACTCGCTCATCCATGTCTTTATGGACCTCTTGGACCTATGTCTCATACAGGAAGCGGGGGGGGAATTACTGCAAAGGGGCTAGAGACAGCAGTAAAATTTGACAGCGAGTCCAAGACTTCTGCACTTCAAAGTAAAAACCTTTGTTTTATTTTGGAAGTCGGGAAGTCTCAGAACCTTTGTCAGGTTCATGTCCCTGTTTGTGTCCCAGTTGGGAGATTTACTTTGCGATATGTCCTGGTGAAAGCTGCCACAGGGACAGAAAATAATGTGAAATGCAAAATATTACAGCTGTCATTAAGCAAGGTTTCCAAAAGGACACAGTTGAGATTATCGCATTACAATGGCACCCAAAGGTGGGTGGGATATATTAGGCAGCAAGTGCGAACATGTTGTCCTTAAAGTTGACGTGTTAAAGGTTGAAACAATGGGCAAGCATAAGGATTTGAGAGACTTTGAAAAGGGCCAACTGTGAAAAGTCTTTAGTACCACTTTAACCCTTTCATGCCGGCAGTACACATATATGTGGCATCTCAGTAGGCGGTCCTTAATGTTGAGCGGCTGCATATATGCGTACTAGAATGTAAACAGAGCTGTGCCGAGAGTGCGCGCCCTGCACGCTCACGGAGCGGTTACCTGCAGCTAATGGAAAGCTCTCGATCTCTACTTGCGATCGGGAGCTTTCTGATCATGTAACCGCTATGACAGCCAATCACAGTGGTCACATGATCAGAAACCCTGCCCTGCTTCCCGTCATCAGAAACCTCTTAAAGGGCTGGGAGGCACTGGCGTTAAGGGGGTAAAGTAGAACTAAAGGCAAAACGTTTTTTTATTTTGTATGGAGTAAGGGAGGGTTATAACCCCTGTAAAGTGCATTTTTTGTCTTTTATGTCCCATTGGGGAGATCTCCCTGTGCTATAACCAAAACAGGAAGTGATAGAAAATCCCTCTAAAGTGAGGGAAATCCCTCCTCACCAGAGCTAATGTGCCCATTGGAAGATATCCCCAACATTCCTGTTCTGGGGACAACCCAAAATTTTGGATTTTTTTCTTTATTTTACTTTCAGTGATAATAGTAAACAAGACTAATAGAGAGAGTGTTCTCCCCAATAGGGACACAGACAGAACCCCCCCCCCAAAAAAAAAGATGTTCTAATCCCTCTCTTCTCTATCCAAAACTAAAAAAAAAAAGTTTTGCTTTTATTTTATAGTTACACTTTAATGCTGGGTTCAATAGAAAGGTGTCAGAGGAGTTGATTTTCTGAAATTATATGGGCCCTGTATAATAGGGTCAGCTTAGATGCAAACAGTGCTTAACCACTTCGCATCCGGGCCATTTCTGACACTTCGCTCCTACATGTCAAAAATCATCATTTTTTTGCTATAAAATTACATAGAACCCCCAAAAATTATATATGTTTTTTTAGCAGAGACCCTAGAGAATACAATGGCGGTCATTGCAACTTTTTATCTTGCACGGTATTTGCAAACTTTGGTACTTAAAAATCCCCATTAATTTTACTTAAAAAAAATTTATTTTGACACTTTAAAAAAATATATATTTTTTTGATCACTTTTATTCCTATTACAAGGAATGTAAACATCCCTTGTAATAGGAATATGACACGATCAGTCCTCTTTACAGTGAGATATGGGGTCAATAAGACCCCACATCTCACCTCTAGGCTGGGAAGCCTAAAATAAAAAAAAAATAAATAAAACGATCGCCGCTTCACAGCCGAAGCGGCGCCGTTTTTTTGAATGCAGAGGCCGGGCGTGACGTCATAACATCGCGCCCGGCCTCCGAACGATCATAGAGACTCCGGCGACCATCTGGCCTGCCGGAAATCTCTATGGTGAACATCCGGCGCCGGCGGATCCGCTATCCGACTCACCGATCGCTGAGGTGAGTCGGTAGAAGCACCGGAGGGCGGCGGGAGGGGGGGGGGGGGGACGTCCCCTTCCGCCGCCCGTAAGAACGATCAAGCGGCGGAAAAGCCGCTATGATCGTTCTTATGGTGTACGGAATTGCCGGCTGAAAATGCCGGTATCTGAATGATGTCTGTAGCCTCAGACATCATTCAGATATAAGCCCTGAAAGTCGAGGCCGTCATATGACGGCCTCCGGATGTCAAGTGGTTAAAGGGTTTCTAAAGTTGAAAGGTGCATTTAAGGTTAAAAAACCCCTTTCACTGTTTGCTCCCTCCTCCTCCTCCCTAAATACTTACCTTTTTGGAACCAGCACTGTGCCTGTCTGCAGAAGAGCTGCTCTTTTGCGCTTTCTGGTCTCATGGGACAGATTGATAGCATTGGCTCCAGCTGCTGTCAATCAAATCCAGTGAAGAGTGAGCAGGGCCAAGCCCCTATGTTTATGGCGCACACAGCCCAGCTTAGGAGCAAGCCCGCATAAGTGCCCCCATAGCACACAGCTTGCTATCGAAGCACTCGGAGATGAGGAGCCTACAGTGCCGGCAGGGGACCCCAGATGAGGAGGCAAGGGGCTGCTCTGTGCAATACCAGTTGACAGAGCAGGTGTATAAACCGCTTTTTTAATTTTAGGTAAAAACATTGGCGCCTTTAGAGTCATTTTGCAGCAGCTCCCTCCCAAATTTACGGCATTTTGGGGAATTATGGAAAAAAACTAAATCAGTTGTAAGCAAGGGTCCTTAGATAAGCAAACTGCATAAATGGCCAAAAAACCTAACATGGTTGAAGACAGAGCTTTGATGGGGCATTCATCAAAATCAAGGAAATACATAATCTACACAGTTCAATTTACATAAGTGTAAACATATGCAAAAGGCTATACAAAGTCTGTAAAGATCACCTCAACTGTACACGCTAGCAAAAAATTTTCTCTTATATTTGAGCTCATAAAAAAACTGCAGCAAAGGCAAAATAGTGATGAGGTATTTGCTTTCACAATGTAACTTGGGCTTGAATAGGATGACTTCTGACATAATGCTATAGGCAGTATGGGAGCGTATGGAAGAGAAATAGCCGCTATTGCTGCATGTAAAGGTGCAGGCTCTGGATCTGTCATTCAAACCCTGACATCACCAACTACTGGGTTGATTAGGTAAGGAAGCAGGGATCAACTTGACAGACCTGGGGCCTGCAGGGAATTGGTTTGGGTTTGCAAAAGGAACACTACTGGAGTTCTTCAATTTTTTCATGGCTTTTCTAACCTATACACTAGAGCTGCACGATTCTGGATAAAATGAGAATCACAACTTTTTTCTTAGAATAAAGATCACGGTTCTCGCTGCACTGTCATCTTTCACACTATACAAAAAAATTGGGCTAACTTTACTGCTTAGTTTTTTTTTGTTTTTTTTTTTATATATATAGAGGTGTATTTCCCCCCCCCCCAAAAAAAAAACTGTGTTTAAAAGTCCGCTGCACAAATACAGTGTGACATAAAATATTGCAACAACTGCCATTTTATTTTCTAGGGTCTCTGCTAAAAAAAAAAAAAAAAAAAACAAACAATGTTTGGGGGTTCTAAGTAATTTTTGAGCAACAAATACTGATTTTAAAGCGGAACTTCAGTCATTTTTTCACCTTTCCATCTACTAAATCCTCTGCCCTTGTTGTTTTAACTTTGGATAGTAAAACATTTTTTTCTACCAGTAAAAATACCTTATACAGCCCACTTCCTGTTTCTTGTCTGGTAAAAAGCCTATCCTTATGACATCAGAGTTTTTGGAGAGTTTGGCAGGAAGGGAGGGGGATGAGTCACAAGAGGGCCAATGAGAGCTGGAGGTGTGCCTCTGTGTGTCTGTGTAAATCCAGGAAGTGAACAGGCAGCAGCTTCAGCTGCCCACAGTTAAAACTGTTGCAGCCAGACTCAGTGGAGGGAGATTTTGGGAAGCATATTTGGCAAGTACAGAATCACGGTATATATAAAATAATCTGCAAAGTGGTTGGAGGGTAGCTTCAGAATGGTAAAGATGTTTTTTTTGTTTTTTTTACTTATGGGAGAAGACTGCAGTTCCTCTTTAACTTGTAAGCAATAAGTGTCAAACTGAACTCATTTACAGACCGAAGTTCATCCCTTTGATCTCTAAAAAAAAACAGATGGATACAAGGTTTCTTTTTCACTCGCTTTCAGCAGCTGCTTTTTTTGACAGCTGTGAGCAGGAGAACTGCTATGCACGGTTTACATGAATCATGAAAATGCTGGTATTAAGATCGTGAGGGGGAGTTGAAGATTCAAGATCAAGATTGCGATTTTTTAACAACTAATACACATACAATTTACTAGTAATAGACAAATATAGAAAAGAAAAAAAAGAACGACAAAGAAGACAGGGCAGAAACCTTTCTACTCCTTAGAACACCCAAATTGTCATCATGAATTTAATGCAGACACACTAAGGTGCTAGCATGTACTGTGCCTTCTGGGAGCCCTGGAACATTCTAACATGCAAACTTTACCAAAAAGTCAAGTGCTGGCCTGCCCACTCACACAACACCTTGTTGGACACTGTGGCTGCCCATCACTTTGAACAGCTGATATTCTAAGAGATGGGCCAGCCCTTGAAATTCTCAGGAAATCTCAATTTCCCAAATTTAGAGCACCACAGTGGGGGAAGCTCCTGCAGCGTTTGAGAGGCTATAACAAGGTATGAAGAAGCATCGGAGCACGCCTTCCTTTAATTTATGCTGGCAGTTTAGGGGCTGTAAGCAACGGCTAGGATTACTTGAAATTATTGACTTATCCAGCTAGACTACTGCCTGCCTTCCTGATGTGTAGTTACATGCATTTATTATAAAAAAGTGCACTTTTGCATCAATAAATAAAAGAAAAACACAAGAACAGCTCATACTTCATCTGCCAAGGAGCAGTGTTCTTCATCGGCATGCATTTATTTACATATCTATAAACACCATAAAACACCAGCCGAGTCCACCGACAAGCAGCATGGTTACATGAATCCCATAAATAAGCAGTTCGTTCAAGAGGCTAAAGTCGACCCGCCTCCGCCCTAGCAGCAGCAGGATGATGGACAGTTTGTACTGTAAGCGTAGGAAAATTCGGATGCCAAGATACTGAAGGCAAAATAAGATCGAGAGTGCCACCCAGAGGATGGAAGTGAAAAGGCTGCAGCTGAAATACAGCAGGAAGCGGATGAATCCATACATCCATCTGGACTTCAAGTAGATGTCAAAGTTGTTGTATTTGGTGCGCACCAGGTGCGTGGTCCGGACAGGTCCGCAGGCGGAATGCAAGCAGGTAGTGTGGGGGCCGTGGAAAGAACGAACACGGCGGGGAATGGGGATTACAGGCATCGGGCACCCTGGCGTATGCAGAGTCGCAGGGGAGGGCGTAGTAGGTTCATATCACCAGGTTGGCAGGTTGCCATGAAACTGAGAAGAAAAGAAATAAGGGACAAGGGGTCGGAAATCCAGCATCCTTCTTACCTGGAAAAGGAGAAAGGTCTTAAAGCAAAAATTCTGGCTTAGCTCATACGATCTTCATTTATTACAATTGTAACATAACTACCATGTAATGTAAAAGTCATTAGCTAATTTAAGCTGTAAATGTATAAAATACACATCAAGAAACAATTTGTTATTATTGATTTCGGGTTTCTGACCTAAACTGGCTATACTTGCATCACTTATTTTTCACAAGTGTAAAAAAGGTGCTTTAAGCAACACATGAATGAAATGCAGTTAAAGAACATCTCCTTTTTTGCTTTTTTTCCCTCTTACCTTCGCTCTCCCCACTCCCCCCCCCCTTTTTATTTTGTTTGTCCATTTTGATTTGTCCATTAGTCTTACCATGTCTTGGACCTCCGAGTCCAGTTATTCATTCCCACTTCCGGCTCAGTCGCCGGATGCTTTTACTGTTTTCCTTTACATTTTGAAATAGATTTTGTTTGTATTTACATAAGTGATGTTTTGTTCCCCTGTGCGGGACCACTTTGCCTTCAAGTCTGTATTCTGGCATTGTTTTTCTCAATAAAAATGATTGTACCAGAAATGCAGTTAAAGAGTGCCAATTGAAGTGCTGGAGAAATGTCTTTTATGCATAATCCACATTATTATAAAATTCATAAATAAAGCAAATCCATTTTAGGGGTCAGCAAAAAAAACTCCAATGGATAATCCATAATAGATGATTTCCAGTACCTTTAATGGCACTAGTTACCCTCATACCAATAATCACAAGTCCAAAGTTCCATTGTTCCTGGGTACTTTGTTGGTAAGCTGCTCCTAATTCCAAACACCACTCAGAGATGTAAACAATTTCAATCAAAGATAA
This sequence comes from Lithobates septentrionalis, assembly GCA_037952835.1. NCBI lineage: Eukaryota > Metazoa > Chordata > Amphibia > Anura > Ranidae > Lithobates > Lithobates septentrionalis. The sequence continues at coordinate 6,518,775 of JBBDGP010000497.1, read as the reverse complement.
TGTTACGTGATCCAGCAATACCTACTAGCCTTCAGAGAATTAGAAAAGCAATATACTAACTATATAAGGCTAAAACAAGTATTTTTATGCATTTCGTTTTTTTAGGTTTTGAGACAGATAAAAATGTATAGTAAAAAAGGCCAAATTTTGTTCTATAGAGCTGCACTTCATTTATACCTGTTATTTAAGTTTCTTGCCACATATCCTATTTATGGAAAATGCTTACACACACACGTGTGTGTTTTAAACAGGACCTCAGTCTGTAATAGTATTCGCATCATGTAATTCCATACACAGCAGAAATCTGACGGAGAGACATGGGCAACACCAAAAGACATCCAGACCTTTCTATATTAGACAGTACACAGGGATGACAACATTTTGTTGGTGCTCCTTCCTTATCCAATCACAGGTGGGATGGTCCTTGACCAAACTGTAATGCTTTTTATTGCAGTAGAGAAAAGTAGAGTCAGAGCCTGGCTGCACTGTGCTAAGAGAGATGCCTGTAATGGAAACCTGTCTGCACAGGATTACAATTTTTTTGTCTGCCTACACAGTTCCACTTTCAAGCCCAACTTTAGCCAAAAACTTAGGTTATTACCTGATACATATTTTTTCCTGAATTTGTCAGGCCAGTTCACTAGCCCACCTGCAGAAAACACAAGATCAGAAAATTTAAAAGGCTGCCAGGAGCCATTACCTTCCATTGATAGCAAGCCCCATCTTGGAGAATTTATGGAAAAGGATTTATCAGGTACTAACTCGGGTATTCCCAAATCATCCTCCATGACGGTTCACCAGAGGGACTAGCAAGTTGTTACCCAAGGTTATCTAAAGCACCTTCCTCTTGAAGGCTTGATCCTGGCTGGAAAGAAGGCAGAAACGAAGCTTAAAGTGGAGCTTTAGTCTGAAAATGAAGTCCTGATGGATTACTTGAGGTCTGCCCCTTTTGCAATTATAACATTAAAAATAAGTGCCTATACTGTTTAAAATCCAGTAATGCACGGTCTCATTCTGCTCTGTACATGCTCAGTTGTTCTCTCTTCTGTGACGAAAATCAGAGTCACTAGAGCCTGATCTGCTGACAGCCTAAAGATATACTGCTGCTCAGGGGCTCTGGGCTTCAGCAAAATGGAAGCCTCTGGCAAGAAGAAACAGGAACAATGCTGAAGGCAATTTACAGCACATACTAAATTTGGTAGCACAATTATTAATGTAGAATGTATGTTGCTTGCTGAAGAACATTATTTTTTTTTAATCAAGTTGTTATGGGTAAAGGTCTGCTTTAATCTGATGAGTGCTTAATAAGTGTGTTAATGGTAGGTCATGTCGATGCTTTACAGATCTGCTCAACAGAGGCACAGGCTCTTTTTTTAGGCACGGTTTTGTAGGTTATGCTAATCTCTAGACAGATCCAGCTCACAATGAATACTGTGGATACTTTATTTCCTCTCTTAGGTTCATCAAAAAGTATAAAGAGGGCCTTGTATTTTTTTACCTGGATACTCTTGGTGCATTGGAGCATGCAACTTCTAACATCTAAAAGGAGGCAAACTTGTTTGATAGGGGCATCTGTAATTGAGAGGGGTGTTAAAAAGTCTACTTAATACTATCTGCAGGTCCCAAGTAAGTATTATAAGGACCTTTAAAGAAATGCCTGACTGTAGGTGGGGGGGGGGGGGATAATTGGAGAGGGTTTCATTGAGAAAATACTCATGGGGCCTCAGCATGGGCTTTGATAGTAATGGAAACTAGACCCTTAACCACCCCTTTGTAGGAAAACCCAATGCTAATTGAACTCTTGTAGTTTGGGTTGTTAATGTGGGCCCAGAATGACTTGCAGACCTGGCAAAACCTTTGTCTTTAATTGTCCTCTATTCAGAATCCATGCAAACAATTTTCGCTACAACAGATAAGGGTATAGGACTTGGTGTTCTGAACAGGAAGGCTCTCCCGTCACAAGAAACATACAGGGGTTTTCTATCATCCTCAGGGGGATTGAGGGCCAGGGCCTCCTCAGGCATGGGGGGACAATCAGGACGATTCTGAAATGCTTGTATTAACTTCCTTGATTACCTTGTGGGCTAGGCATACAGCCCAATAGGTTCCCTTGTGGATTCAAAGAGAAAAACGTTTGTATTTTGGCATTATGTAAAGTAGCAAATAGGTCTAATTGAAGATGTCCCCATCTTATCACTAGTAAATGTAACACCTGCTGGTGTAGGGCCCATTTTCCTTGTCTGATTTAGGTTTGGGCTCAGTAAGATTGCCGTGATGTTTTCTTTCCTCAGGATATGGATATTGTGGCCAAGCTTTCCTCCGTCCAGGTCATTACGGGATTGACCATATTCAGAAGTGTCTTGGACCTGGTACCCCCTGATGATTTAGGACACTGTCATAATTGTGTCTGTCAGTATCAGTACATGCTTTGTCAAAATTCTGGGTATAAATGCTTCCCCCACTGCCTGGTGTTCACTTGTCATTTGATGATAAGGCAAAGGGAGGTGGCTATCTGCCTTGGGCAGGGTTTTTGATGAAGTGGTAGACTTCTGGTGTTGGCATCCATAGTAACTTTCATTTGCGTTGAGTAGCACCATAACCTCCCTTAACTGAGATGGCTCTTCTCGGTCCACCATTTCAGGACATTTTTCACTCTCTTGGTCATATTTAGAGGTCTGTCCATAATTTCCTTTAAGGTCATTACATTTTCCTAGGTCTAGGTCCTTAAGTGGTCTACAACGAGCCTGAGCCCAACCCACCCCCCAGAATGGCCGACATCATGCTGCCTGAAATAGACATAGCTTTTCATGTTGGTAGTGCATAAAGGTTCTGCACCTTGCCAGAGATGAAATCTAGCTTGATCAGAGCTTGACCTAGATTAGGGTCAGGGTCAGTTTTCATGGTCAGGGTCTTTTAGGTACGATAAAAAAAAAAAAAAAAAAAAAAAAAGCAGTGTGTCAAGTAGGATAAAATGCGCACTGTTGTTTCTTGGCCTAACTACAGGAAGTCCCTAAGTTACGAACACAATAGGGACTGCAGGTTTGTTCGTAAGTCGAAGTTGTTGGTAAGTCGCAACACTGCATTTGTAAGTAACTTCCAGTCGGAACACTGCATTCGTAAGGTTTAACTAAGTTGTTGCATTGCAGTGATATGAAAAGTTTTACGAACACATGCAACAATTAAAAAACTGTTCTGGAAATAAGATTTGTTTTACCTTTCATCATAAAGAGGATAAGATTGCCATCACTTCTAACATTATCTTTGTGAAAATTCTTCTTGCTGGGGGGGCAGGCCAAAATGAGAGTGCCTGGAAATGGAAATAATGCTAAAAGGTGGCCATGATTACTTTTGGGGAAGGAGATTTCTTATTGTATGCATGCTTCCATCCTAAATCTATGTATCTCACTACTTGTTTAATTTTTTTAAAGTTGTTAATTAGGCAAAACCTCCCCAGTGGTTTCTGATTTGCTGAAGAAGTTTTAAGATCGTGTTGAAGGAGTTCTACTAAAGACTGGTTCATATTTGTGGCTAATGTTGGGTTTGTTTAGGGGAATTTGGTGAGGAAAGGTTTCTGGGGGCTGGTAGCAGCAATTTAGGCTTGTAAACTTGTCCGAATTAGATACGAGAAGAAAATAGGTAGGAGCATTGCTGCTCCCCATCAGTTGGATGAAGCCCCCTCAATCTTACACCAATTTCTCGTAATTAGCTATTCTTCCAAAAAATAACCTTCCTGTCTGCTTTTCTTTCTAATATTTTCAAAAGCTCCAACCAAAAG